>JACVRA010000137.1:0-183876 GCA_019828545.1 Paracamarosporium sp. OC-R06-R3
ACAGACCTTTTGACTACCTGCGCCGATACATTTTCCTAGTAAAACGCGTGCATTGGCTGAATCCGTGCATTGGGTGCACGGACACGTTACGCTAAATCCTGGGTAATGCAAGCTGAGTGGCTGTGCAGCACTGATCTTGACTAAGCGTGCAAGTGCGCCATCCGACTTCGTGAACATGCAGGCAAACCGCTGAGTTCTTTCGAATACTAACTAGCTTTGTGCACCTGTGCATACGTCACAATAGAGCTACGTATGATTGCTCCTGAATGCTTATGCTTATATGCACAGTAATGCGACTTCAGTATTGCAACCGCACAGATGAGAATTAATAACTTTCTCAAGTCTGTAACAGAGGTAAGCATAACGAGGACTAGGGTACTAATCTCTATGAGCTATCAAACTAAAAACGCAGTGTGATCGTAGAACAATCGAAGAAGTTGTACTCACTGACCTTTACATTGCGCCGCTCCGGATTTGATGACGGGCACACACGTCCACGACCTACATCGGCGGTGGCGCGGTGCCCTAAAACCCTTTTCTCAGTAGCCAGTGTTCGGAAACTAGAGCCTAGTATCTAAAAATATACAAACAAAGTGTTAAGCCGGGTAGAGTAGGCGAGCATCACTAGCGAGCCGATATGGATGAATCCCATGTTTAAGGCATATGCAATCAATATCATCGTTCAGTATGCATTCGGAGATTGCTTCCCCTTCCTCGACGACCATGTTGTCCAACCCATTGTTCCAAGTCTGTCTAGATATGTAGCCGGCTTGAACCATTCGCTCCATCGCATCACCAGCCCAGATCCGATAGCTCCAGTCGTTGACTGTATTGTTGAACTCGTACACGCAGCGTTCCCAGTTCGGAACGACCAACTACATTGCGGCTGCGAGCGGGATTGTAGTCGTCAATTGACTCTGCTCGATAGTCCCTATTTGATCTTACTGCGTAGACAAAGATAGGTTTACAGTCGGTCCGCGAACCTGAATGAAAGTAGGGTATGACATTTCTCTGAATAGTCGAGGCCGCGCGGTACTCTCATTGCATGGTAAACTTAGCATGTGCACTCGCTTATCTCGACCTCCACCTCTTAAGCTCCACCTCAACACCAAGATGTCTGTGCACTCTCCGATTGCTTCTCACTTCCGGAGCAAGCTCACTATACAAGTCCGGAGAGTATTACCCGCGTATATTGCTCTCATCTTCTTGTTTATCTTCTTCGCTAACACTCGATTCTTCACTGATCCGGGGCACCCGCGCAATAGAAGACGTCGGACCTGTTCTGATTTTGTGGCAGTTAATGGAATGGTAGTTTGGTGGTAAACTATGCTATATAGACATAACATGCTACAATTACTGCATATATTCGCCCTGAATCGTAAATTGTGCGTCCGAAATAGCCACAGCCACAACATGCTTGTTCGCGGTGACAGGGTGCGTCTGAGACAAAACTTTATACTTTGAACTGAGAGCCTCCGCGTAGACAATAGTTCTTTGCCCTGCTACATTGACCTTGAATGATGCTGTCGTCTCAAATCCATCCCTTGGGATTGTGCCTAAGAGCTGACTGCGTCCTTCGCCAACACGTGCGTAGAAACGCCAAGCAACTGTTTCTGTATCACCGTTCCATGACGCATGAAAAGCCAATTCCTTTTGATCCGATCCACTGAAGGCGACGAGAGCGGGCTCTTCAGCAGGTGTGCCCGTCCAATTGGCCCTGAAGCCTCGATAGCTTTGAACGTTGTGTCCGTCTGGGGCAGAGTCCAGATAACTGTGGAACAAGATTTGACCATCCTCGCCCAACTCTGTAATGGCCCCGGCTTGGCCCCAGTTGACAAAAGTGTTCTTGTTGGGAAGTACCTGCACGCTTCCTTGTGTTTGTGCGGACAGGTTATCCGGAGCATCGAAAGTTTTATAGGCCCTAGCGGTTCCAGTCTCATGGTTCAGCTCAAAGTATCGAACACGCGACCACGGGTGGGTCTTGACGGGAGCGGAATGGGCCCCATTGTCAAACAGCGTGAGGTACTCCAGCTTTCCATCCGCTGACGAGCCATGAAATCTTGCGTGGTGCTGGTAGCCAAACACATCCTCATCTTTGAGCTTGAAGGAGGAACCGCCTTGTAGGCCCCCAAGCTGCCATATGATCTCGCCATTCGTGCCATTTATCTTGAAAAGGGCCGCAATATTGCGCGCAGAAATAAGATAATTTCCGGCTTCATCTTTGTCCACGCTATTCACATGAAAGTAATTCCATGCATCAGTCTCGTTGTGACCATATCCAGGAGGGGGGACGTTCCCTTCAAGGGGAAATGCGCTGTCTTCGATGTTATTAGCAGAAGCGAGTGATATAGTCAGAATTCAAGCATACACTTAGGATCGACATGGTCGAAACTTTCCCATTCGAATATAACCTCTCCGGTGTCAAGGTCAATCTCTGTGGACAGTTAATTAGCGAAGAGAATTAGAGATTGTGAAGCGTGCTCACCTTGAATACCCCCTGAGACAATCCAAGTTTGATCCGCTTCGCCTCCCCACTGTTTCAAGGATACGTGTCTTGGAATAGGTGTCTCGATAAGCACACTCTTTCCATTCACGATACGAAATTCGTGCGCAGACACCAATTGATGGGAGCCGGCTCCGACTGACTTGGCCACTTTATAGTCGCTGCCAAGCAGTGTATGATAGCCGAACATACGTCCGTGACCCGAGTCAAGCGTCCCTTGGAAAGCGCGAAGATATTGCTTTCCATTCCACTCATCGGGAACGAAGTTTGCCACCCATCCAGCGTGAAATCCTACACCTGACCACACCAGTTCACCATCGTCACGGTAGATGTACGCTCCTGGCTGGACGGGTCCAGTGTTGAGGCCGTTTCCAAAGCCTTGGTAAGGGGCGATAAAGATATAGCCCTTCTCCACCGCATTTTTATCCGCCGGTACCGTGATGTTCAATTTCGGAGCAACGAGCTCAGGACGGGAATGGAATTTGAGGCTCGCTGCAGCAGGGACAGCATACTTGCTGATTGCGCAAGCCAGGTACCAGCTAGCAATCTTCATAGCGGCGACTGCTGACGGATTGTGAAAGGATTGAATCAAGTGTTCATACTTCAAGCTGTTTATATAACAGTACGACACATAGGCGCTTGCCGTCGCTCCGGGTCGAGGATCTCGTCATCCTAGACTAGCATTGTACGATCGTAATAATGGAATAATTTAGCTAGTTGCGTTCCAGCTCGGTTGTGCATCTTTTCCAACCATGTGAAAGGAAAGCTGCTCCAGTGGTTCCTGAGGCACGGCCTGCATGGCCTAGAGTCGAAGGAGTGGGGAAGAGTAAACACGTGACCGGAAGCGGGAGCGGAAGCGGACCGAGCAATATCACGCAATAAGCGATGAGAGCGCGCCTCGATCGTCCTCCCTGTCAAATACGGTATTGAATAGATAATCTCCAAAACGTGAATGAAGCATCGTCATATCACAGTAAACCTAGTATCAAAACCAACAGTATCAGTGATGTAGAGGTTTATACGTCAGTCTTCACGGTCCTAGAAGCGCAAAAAGGTTTAAATAGGTGATTCTTGCTAAACATAGGAGTGCAATCAGCGAATGTTGAGGCGTGGCAAATGAGGGGGAAACCTAAGCAAGCAAGGAAAATAGTATAAATTTTCAAGGTTTATAAATTTCTAGCCTTTTGCGCGAGGTCCTCGCCTTGAAGACTAATGACCATGCTCATGGTGTAATCTAGGCAGGCCGGCCAAACACTGAGGCAAAGCACTCGATGGTACAGTATCGTGAGACAATCATTCTGAGAGTCCTGGGACTGATAGATCTTGTGGTCTAAATTTGGATCTGACTTTTCTACACCAAAAACTTTCGTTATCGAGTACACGTCTTTAGGCACGAGTCTGGTGCAATATCCACCATCAGATATCTACCCATTTCGAAGCGTATAGACCGCTCAATCAATACGCGTAGGAAAGGCCGGACCTCTTAAGCCTCCGACCATTGCCAAAGTAGTACTGTAGGTTCGCGATGACCGATAAGATGACTGCAAAGCCGACGAGACATGTGATCAGGGTCCAGCCTCTGTGATACTTAGGAGCATCATCAGATCTGAAGATCTGGGAGCCAACAATACCCGCAGTATTCGCTGACATGATATGAACGGCCATGAAGATGGAATGTTCGCCTGAAGATCTTGCATTGATCGCTAGCCAGGCACCATTTATCGGATCTATTCATTGTCAGTTGGTAATAGGAAGTTGTAATCAGTAATGCTCACGCCAAGGCCAAGAGACGGCAATCATGAGAGTATAGATCGCGAATCGCTTGGTGGTGTCGTGAGAGTCAATGAGGGAATAAGAGGCGAACTTCTAATGTCAGTATACTTCCGAACGACTTGTCTGCGCAAGCTTACTGTAAAAGCCCAGTAAATCAAGGCCGTGAAAGTTATTATTACACCCTTGACGCGAAGTTTGTCCCTAGAGACGTTAGAGAGACACCCCATGGCCATGACAGAAGACCTACGCTAGCCATCCCCAAAACAGCAAAATGAACAGTAACAACCATTGTCCGATAGATACCATGGCGTTGGCTTTCAGCTTATCATAGCCAAAGCCAGCAACAATTAGTGGTCCATAGGAGCCAAATGCGGAAACCGGCGAAAGAGCGCTTATCGTGAAGAGAACGTGAGGGATCAGTCGCCAGTTGGACAGCTTTCATAGTTAGTAATGATCATTTACGGAATAGGTTGCTCATACCGCTCCCTTCAGCTCTGCCCAATAGATATGCCGAGATAGCACAGCCTTCGAGGGGTCATCTCGGAGGACCCGCTGAGTGATAATTTCTATCTCTCGAGGAGTAAAAGGGCGAACCCCAAATAGCGAGACCGGGTTAGACACTCGACCAGGGAATATTGCAAGGAACACCAGTCCCACTACTATAGTGAATATTCCCTCAATCTAGGTGATTTAGCATGGCTTGACAAAGGGCACAGCTTTCCTACAATGAACAACCACTGCCAGCCCGCAAGACCAGCGACACCCCTCATATGCAGGCTATTTCGTTTAGCAGACAGTCGACTATAGGCACGATGTTACTCACATGCCGAAGGCCATAATGCTGGAAAGAGCGCTCGCAAGCATGTTTCCCAGGAAAAAGATAGAGAAACGTTTGGCGGTTTCCGTAGTTTTATACCTTGGCCCGCTGTAAGGATAGAGAATTTTAGAACTGGGGGTGATCATACCATCGACTAAGAGTGAATAGAGCGCCAGGAATGAAGCCGGCTTCGCAAAGTCTACAGGTATAAGTTACTGCTCGCGCAGACATCGAACGCATTGAATGCTAACTTACCCAAGTAGAATTCTTGTTGACAAAAAAGCGCCAAGACCGTGCTGAAAGGCTTGAAAGGTCGCGACGAAACCCCTTCGTTCATTAACTTCTTGCTCGTTGCGGCTCGTGGGTCTCTTACCATGACACGATCTGTCCGCCAATCCAGAGTGTGGGTCCTACTCGGTATAGCACTAGATTACTGGGTATCTGGTCAGACGTCAGTAATGCACGAGTGCGAGTTTTAGAGCGGATGACTTGCTTCCAGGAGAACAATTCCCAAGGAGAGCATCTGTTGTCCGATGTTGTACTGGTTCTGGGTAATCCCGATGTCCTTTAACATGTTATCCGTAACGGCATTACCGCTGCAAACATGTTTAGAAAACGTTGAATCTTAATTGGGCAGGCCAACTGTACATATTGCCACGGTCAAGCTGGAGCGCAAAGAACGCCAATGTGAGGATAGGCATAATGATGAAATCAGTCCTTGAGATGTTAAAAGCCTTATCATCCTAGAAGTGTTTTACGCCTTACTTCCTGACCAATGCTTTCTCCTCTTCCAGTGTCCAGGTCAACTCTCCATTGTCGCTCTCGGATACCGCCTTCTCTTCCGGCCTATCAAGGCCCTTTTCAGGTTGCGAGATACTCATGCTGAACGAGTATTACAAAGATCCAAATGCACTTTGAGTCGCAATGAGTATGCACAAGACGTGTTGTCGCGCGACTGGTGCAAGATCTCATTTGAGAAATATTCTAGATATACACACAGCGGCGCGTCTACTCTATCGCGGTAGCGTAGCATATTTTCTCTCCGGGCATACTCTAGACTTCTGATGTGATGCCGTGCGAATATTGCGATATCCCGTGCATCCACTTTCTATCGCCTACTAGCACGTGTACGATAGTCGGGAGCAGTGCGCTAGCCGATGACGTGACTTGCGAGAGTGATTGCGCGTAAAGTCGGGCCACGGGTATCGCGATCTTCCAACCGTTCGTGATCAGATATCTACCTTTGAGATGCAAAACATGTGTACAAAGCATTCCGCCGGTTGATAGCGTCCCCGCAGATGGAATTGTTCGAACGACCAACGAAACGCACACGACAAGCCTGCGAACCCTGCCGGTCCGTCCTATCAATTACCAAAGAACCTCAGCTCACGCGTAGACAGACGGAAAAAGGCCCGCTGCTCAGGGGAGCGCCCCGCTTGCTCAACATGCGCGCGGCTGCATCAGAGCTGTGCGTACGGGCCAGAGTCGGCACATGTCTCCCCACTGGGGACTGTGCCAGCACCCATCACGGCTTCACCGTCTTCACGGATCCGGGACCGGGACCCGAGCCCGGATGACTTGGTATGCCAAACCGTTTGCCGATAACAGAGGATGTTGACTGACGTCCAATAGCGACATCGAATGCGACATCTAGAGAATACACTATCTGATGTTGTTGATGCTCTCAAAGGCCAAGCACGCGACGCACCTGCAGTCTTTGGTCTTGCACAATCACACAGTCCAGACTCAAGGAGACTGCCTCAAAGTATTCCGCACAGTGAGACGTTGAAGACAGCTGCAGAGGTTTATTTGCACTATTTTGAATGCCAGCCCTTGCCGATCTTTGATCCTTCGAGCTTTGGGGAATCTCTAGTCCGCCGAGATCCTGAAATTATATATAGCATTTTGGCTATGACAGCCCCCTATGCGCATGGTGCTGAATTCAACACAGGAAACAAAGAGCTTGCAGCAGAATATAAGTTGAGGGCACATCGACTCGTCATGGGTCGCATCATCGAGGGCACTGTAGAGTTTTCTACCCTGCAGGCATTGTGCCTGATGGCCCTCCTTGAAGTCAGAGGTACGTGTAGCGGTCTCTTGTATGCGTTCCATAGCTGAGACATATCATATCAGACGGGTGTAACGAATAGTGTATAGTTTACTGCTCTCTTGCATCCTCACTTGCAGAAGCTGCACAGTTGTACCGCCAAATCGGATTAGAAACAAGTGAGACTTATCAGGAAGAGCGCAGACGCTGCTACTGGGCGGTTATTCTTCTACGCAGGCTCTTCGGAAAACCTGAAATACCTGCTAATTATGCCTCTAATCGTACCCCGGCATCCCCGCGATCTCCTTCTGCTCGAATGTTTGCATACAACTCAGAATCTCGATTACAATCCGTACAGGAGGCCGGGGGTATATTCCAAGCTATTACAGAGCTTGGAGTTGTCTGGTCACGAATGATGCAATACATAAGAATCCGTGGCAGCGGCCAAGAGAAAGATGTCTTCCCGTGGTCTCCCAGATCACAGTATGCAAAGACGTTAGCTAGTCTTATGGACATCGGCCATAAGCTTCCTCTCTCACATCGATACAGAAACATGGACATTTCGAGTGTGACCTCGGCGGCCATGCAAGAAATTCGAATTTTCTGGGCTCCTTGGTTTCTTAGTCGCATGATGTACCACACCATACTCTGCGTACTGAATCACCCTCTCTTACTCACTCTACAGATTCGCAACGTGCACAACGTATCTGAGGCTTTCCTACAGCAGGTCTCTTTTTCCGCCTCTAATCATATGAGCTGGGCCATGCACTTCATAGATCTTATGGACACGAAGAGCTTCATGCCGTCAGATCCAGTCATTGCTCACTGTGCAGCGGCGATTGCTACTATTGAGCTTCAGAGGAGCTTCTCTAGAGACGCGGAATCTTATGGGAAGAGTAAGGAGAATTATGGGAAATGCATTGCACTGCTAGATAGTATGAGCAAGAACTGTCGCTACGCAGGAATCATGGTATACCCCCCAGCGTCCTGTCAGGGAAGTGAACTAACAGCGCCAGGCGGCGAAATTGGACCATCTAGAGCGCGACCTCTCCAAATGGGCGCAGTCCACTTCCCATACAGACAGCAGCCTAGTCATCAATGTGGCCGGGTTCCTCGACATTCTTGATTTCCCCAGCCCATCTGTTAACCTCTCTAATGCAGAAGACAGTACAACATCTGTATTTGGCCCTAAGCTGGCGAATGAGCTTGCATCGCTTGATACAAAACCTGCCAACCTGATTCGCTTACCCGACATTACGCCTGCACGCATTGACGAGAATCTCCTGGCGAGGCGTGTGGCGCCTTCGACCGCATTCGTATCCGCGAATGCGGAAGTCGGACTCTCTAGTTGGGGCGTAGATGAGGCGGCCATGGAAGCTGGGCTGGCGGACAGTGATCTCGACTTTTCGGCGCATGAATTCTTCGACAACCTATTCCAGCAGCAGAACTTCTAGACGAACGACTTCCTCGGCTGCAGGAGCCGCGACTGCAAGAGATTTTCACGGCCTTGGTCGCCGAATTAGTATTAGTTTCTTAGTGCCTTGGTCCCACCATGGATCTACTGAGACATACTGAATGGTGAGCAAATAGCGTCGCCGGCGGCGCATATCTCTAGAGATAGGAGGATAAATAGCGTCCGCATAGTTGCGGCTTTGCAACGTCATAGCCCTATCCAGTACGTTCTTCTTAATGGATCACAATCTCTTATACGTTGTAAACATAAGCACTGTTCACTTTCATTACTTATTACCCTTTGCTTTTCTTATTTTAAAGCGACTATAATAGGAATTATTATTTAAGTAATACAGCTAATAAACATAAGTTGCGTGTCTGTTCAGGGTTGGTTTACGGTCTTCCCTTTCTCTGTCCCGTCCTGACGGCGCGGACCATTTTACATCTTCTGGGCCTATCTTCCTGGAATAGGACACAGGCACTGGGTAGGGTGATTCCTGGCGCTTTGGGTATTCTCTCGATATTTGCTCACTTGATCTTCCTCTCCTTAAGTCTTCCCTCGCATTATCTCTTCCCAATTCACCGGCTTTGATGTGGTACGGGGAGCTCTTCCTTTCCAAGGAAATCGGAATTCCTTGCCTTTCAAGATTACTAGATGAATCAGAGCCATTTGAACTCCGTAGCTCAGTCATCTCATTGACGCCGTCGGGGAACCGAAGTCGCGTGTTATCGCGGCGATCATTGGGAATCTCGCTGAAAAGAGAAGCAATAGGTTCATCAATTTTCTTGTTGGTTCTCCTCTTCGAGCTCACAGGCGAGAGGAGTCCAGTTGCTTGTAAAAACCTTGTAGTTCTCGAGGGTGGATCCTGTTCCTTCCTGTGTGCCTCTGAGTCTGCCTGGTGGTGTTTTCTAGTTCTTTTGACTTTTCGCGTTGAGCTCTTCCGCGGTGTCGAATCACTAGCCTTGTCTACTTCCCGATTGCGAGAGCTCATACGTATGTATCTTATTGCATCCTCTGCCTGACTGCTTAATTTCGCATCCTTTGCCTTCCTTCTTAGATCCGCTGCTGCCTTTCTTGCATCATCTTCTTCTGCCCGGCGTCGCGCATCATCTGATCTGCGTTTGTATTCCGCTTCGTAGCGTGCTTTTTCATCTGCTGAATCGTCTGAATAGTGATTATCGTAGACAGATCTCGTGCCTCTCAGATCTGATGACCTAGCCACTCTCGCCGCAGGTGATCCGTGATAATCACCCCTTTCGTAATGTGCCTTCTCGCTACTTCCCTGCCTAGGATCTGGAAGTTGTATGCTAGGTGGAGGTAGGTAGCTGATTTTGGGAGGACCGTCTCGCCGGATTTCTTGCCTGTGTTGCGCCTGAGCACGAGCTTTAGAGGCTTCGAAAGATCTTTCCGTATTCATACCGTCCGGTTGATCACGATTATCATTACTGCTCTTGGTATCTTCTCCGCGCAGAAATTCAGAAAAGATGTCTTCCGCATTGGTGAAATGAAAGCCACCTTCGGGGCCGTCACCCGTTTTGAAGTGAAACGTTCGCATTCCAACCGGATCCCTTTTCACAAACTTCGAAGGCGTGCCTTTGCCGGCAGAATCAAGGGTGGTCGTTGACTTCCCAGGTACGAGCTGGTCTGCTTCCTTAAATTGTTGAAGTTTGGGGTCATGATGGACTCCAATGATCTCACTGGAATTGGAGGAGGGACTTTTTGCAGGTTTACAGACTGCTTCAAGACCGGCATCTTGGGCGTTTTGGACTGACAAGTTGTGGACAGGATATCCCTCCGATATAAGGACTTCCTGCATTTCGCTCCTTTCTGCCCAGCCCGACAGTGGGCGTTCATGTGTTTTGTCGGCAGTAGATTGTTCGTTGGGCACTTGTGAATCCACTAACTCAGACCCGGAGACTTGCATAGTAACGTCCGCTTTGTCCGTTATCTCACCGTCCTTGGGAATAGCAGACTCGTCTTCGACGTAGGCTTGATGTGGCCGTGGGTTCACTGTCAACAACGTATCTGCTTGGGGCGTAGCATTTGCTTGTGAAACGAAAGTTGCAGACGCTGCTTCAAGCCCGTCCAGGCGCTCGACCTGTTTTTCCCAGGTGTTAGGGTCATACCCTGTTTTCATGTTGCTGTCAGTCACAGGAGGCAACTCTAAATTCTTCGTCCATGATGACGGGGGTTCTCCTCGCGACAAATTTGGTGTGTTTCCCATGGGTCTTAGAGTGTCTGTTGTATCAAGATCGGTCCAAGGAGCGGAATTTGAAGCATCAGTTACGAATGTAGTATATGTCCCAGTACCACCCATGGGAGACAACAAGTCTGATGGTATTTCATAGTCTGCATCGACACTGTGACGGGTTAAGTCTCTATCTTTGGATATATACCGGTCTGCTTACCTTTGGAATTCACCAGAAGACCGAGATGAATTGTCCTGGAACTCGTCAAACCAGGAGTGGTCTAGCGCTTTGGATGCTGTCAATCTATCACGCGGAAAGATTTTCATGAGCCCTTCGATGAGTTCTATACCTTCAGTTGAGATTTTGAGTTCTTTCAGCCTATTGATAGGGAATCCCGCTTTCTCATTGGCGTACGCGGCAAGGTTTGTACCGAATGGTGGAGCTCCGCATACTGCCCTATACGTAATCTCGCCCACGGCCCAAACATCGATGGCGAATGTGTACTCGTGCTCGTTCTGCAGCATTTTCGATAGCGACTGCTTCTCGAGGAACAATGATCCTTTCCTAACGAGAACTTCTGGCGCTAAAAACCCTTCAGTGCCACCAATTGTTCGCAAAGCAGTGATTCCTTCCTCCGCTCTTTTTGAGATACCAAAGTCGCCGATTTTGACCCACCACCCCTCTTCGTGGTCCTTCGTTCTTCGAATGAGAACATTTGAAGGCTTAAGATCACGATGAGCAAATCCGTTGTCATGCATCTCATAGATGCCTTCGAGTATTTGGTAGGAAATCGAGCGAGCGTCTTCTTCCGACATCTTTCCCCTGGCATTCATGTATTGTTGCAGATCACCATGTTCGAAATACTCCATTGTGATAAACACATGCTCCTGGGACTCGAACCATCCGTAACTTTCGACGAAATAGGCTCTGTACTATAGTATTCTTAACCTATGTAATTATGGGATATGGGCCATAATAGCGAACACAGATGGAAGTTTTGTGTTTCAAAGAAGATTACTTGAATCACATAATTCCAATGGACTGGATACCCTAGAGTTGAGACGTACCTTTCCCCGCGAGAACTTAGCAATGGCTTCTAATTCCCGACTGTAATCGACAGAGTAAGAACTCCCGATATGCTTTCGAATCCTTTTGACAGCCCGATTTTTTATGTCGCTGTCGCCACCAACAAGTGTTTCTCTCCAGACGATTCCGGATGCACCCTCGCCCAGAATATTGCCCGTACGTTGCCATCGCTCTTCTCTCTTGACCCTTCTGCGACCATGACGTCGATCCGATGTTACGAAACTGTGTCGCGTGATGCCATCTCGCCATGCCGTCCTGAGCTTAGAATCCCTCACAAGGTCCGTGGCAGTATGGCGCATGGCTAGGTCAGGTACCTAGAATGGCGTAGCAATAAGCGGCGCTTCTGGGAGCCGAGGTGGAGATCACCATAAGGGTTGAGAGAAAGAGGACGATAACACGGACATCGGCGAAAGGCCGACTCTCGAATCGAGCGTGATGACTGGAGAGTGGAAGGCTCTGAGGTGAGTCGCGGCGTGAACATTTAAGATGACAGAGGCGCACTTCGGCTGACCGTCTCTCAGCCCCGCTCCACGTGAACAGCAGCTGGGGGCCAACACAGCTTCGCACAGCCACCCGCAAAGCCTCCTTCCACAGTCCAGAGCCTCCACCGTTCTTCTCCATGCCGATCTCATGAAACAATCCTCTATGGGTTCTATCGTATTTGCTGTTGATTCTCAGCACCATCGGAAGTTTCAACTGCTGCAAGCATTCAAGCAGTCCCACAGTCAAATCCTTGGTCGCTTAGCGATCGCTCTACGTGCCACTCGCTAGTAGTCTTTGATATCGACAGCATCCTGTGGCACTCAGATCCCAAAGAATAGAAGAAAACCATCTTCGCAGTATATGGCGGAACTCGGGTTGGCAGGCATAGCTACAGCGGATCTTGCAATCAAGTTTGTTTGATTAACCGTTTCAACGACCTCGCGCTGACTCGCGCTAGGTACGGCAAGCAATTAGTCCAACTATGCGCGGATTTCCGACATGCCGACGAGGAAGTACGCGAAAGGACAAGGAAAATTAAAACAGTATGGATTCGAACGGAAAGGCAGATCGAGATCCTCGGTAGGATATGGTCCAGCTTGGATGCCGGCCTCCAGGAACATCAAAGCGAGTTGTTGGACGAATTAGTGTCCAAGCTTGACGCCGCTGGAAAGCAGATTGGACGCGTACTGAAGAAGACAGGGAATGAAGATGAAGCAGTCAAGGTCGACAGGTTGAAGTATGCTGCGATTAAGGGCAGCATCGACAAGGCTATCGACCAGCTGCGCGAATGGCAACGAGACTTCGATCCGGGCTGGTACTTGATCATGACGATCGCGAAACCAGTCATCGATCATGAGCTGGCGGCCGAACCAGATCTACAATCGAATCCCTCGATTGAGAACAACAAGACTGTGGTAGACGCAATTGCGACGGCTCGCAATGTGCGCAAGTACACGAGCGGCAATGTAGAGGAGAAATTTGACGTTTTCCGAAAACGTGATGATACAGCGCAACAGCACTTAATTCGACACTCCGCCGCCAAGGCAATGCGAAGGACTGGAAAGGGGGGAGTGCGAGATTACATTGTTGATACAGTACCCTGCATCAAAGGCGTCAATGTGGACATCCTCACCAAAGATGTTCGAGAACTCGCTCGAAAGCTCTCTGTTGCCGACCCTTTTATTTTCGGCCTACTCCAATGCCGCGGTGTGGAGAAGATATATGGTTCTGAAGGTCGGAAACCTGTAGCCTTTGACTTCATCTTCCAGGTTCCGCCAGAGCTCCATAGTCCACAGAGTCTACGAAACATTCTACTGAATCCGGATGCAAATGCTTCGCTGAGCAGACGCATGCAGATCGCACGTCAGCTGTCTCGATCTGTAAGCTACGTCCATATGTATGGGTTCGTGCACAAGAGTATTCGCCCAGACACGATACTTGTATTACAAGACGCGGAGTCCAATTTGGCAGCAAGCTTCTTGCTTGGCTTCGAGCGGTTTCGAACTGCGGATGGAAGGACTTTGATGAGGGGTGACTCAGTCTGGGACAAAGACTTGTATCGACATCCGCAAAGGCAAGGTTTGAACCCGGAAGACGAATATGTAATGCAACACGATATATACAGTCTTGGCGTCTGCTTGCTCGAGATCGGCATCTGGCAGTCCTTCCTAGATATCGATGAGAGAACGACTCCTACAGACTGGCTTCCGAGGTACATCACCGCAGATGAGCTTGATACGTCCGTCCGTATAAAGCAGTACTTGGTTGATCTCGCGCAAGACAAGCTCCCAGGGAGAATGGGAGATGTGTATACTGAAGTTGTTGTGAGATGTCTTACATGTTTGGATGAAGATAACACAGATTTTGGAGATCCAGAAGAGCTAGAAGATGAAGATGGCGTGCTTATCGGAGTTAAGTATATTGAAAAGGTAAATCCACTGTCTCCGGCGAAAACAAACATGCTAACGAGGCTAGATACTCCGCAGTCTTAATAGTATTTCTGTTTAAATTGAATATCACTTATAGCCTGGCGCTACATTCACTATTTCGTAAAGTTACGTTCCTTACAACGTTAAGAGCTCTATCTAATAGGTTCTTCTTTATGTATTATACATAGGCGATTAGATTATAGGGCTCTCATCCTCCTCTTCCGCCTGCTTTGGTGCCCTTCTTAGTCTGCGCGCGAGTTTTCGATCTCTTTTTCTGAGTTGTATCTTCACCTCCAGTTCGAACTGTACCCAGAAACTGTAAATCCCGTCCTTACGATAGTTCTTATGCCACAGTATTGGTACACATCGTTCATTGTGTCACTGCACGGATCCAGGATTTGGGCAAGCTGCCGATCAGCCTTGGATTTTGTTTCCGTTACCATCACGAATCGCTCAATCCTAGTGCCTCTGCCCATCTGAACTAACTGCCCATCCGCGATAGAGTCGAAGGTAAAGCTTTCCAACTTTCCAAAGTATCTTGATGCTCTTCTCCCCGATATTTTGACATCCTTTAGAACGTTGAGGCAAGGGATCGTCCCGTACTCTTTGCCTCGGCCCTGCCCCAGACGAAAGTGAACGCCCGAGGCAAGCTTGCGGAAGAAGGTGTTGCGGGTGATTTCCAACCGGGATACGGTCAGTGCAACCCCGTCGATGGCCATGGTGACCATTCCGAGTTTCTTAATATGGCCCACCATCCTGGGTTTCAAGGCTGCGGTTCCTCCACTGTTGTTGGGTGGCAATTGCTGCTTTCTCCACGCAGTTCTCAAGTCGAAGAGGTGGAGGAAGGTACTACCAGAACTGAGGAAGCAACAACACGATGGCACAACAATCAAAAAGCCTGTACTGTCTCCGATCCTTGAACCTTCAGCACCAGCACCAGCTCCAGCTCTAGCTCCAGCTCCAGCTCCAGCTCCAGCTCCAGCACCAGCACCAGCATCACCACCACCACCACAACCACAACCACAACCACCACCGCCACCGCCGCCGCCGCCATGCCGTCTGGGGTGGCGATCGCGAGTTTCGCCATCGGCGGCCTCGCCCTCATCGTGGTCATGGCCACTGGCCTGACGATTCGCGGGTCCTACCGGACCGCGCGTCTGGCATATGAGCTTCGGGTTAGTTCATTCTATCCTTCCATCTGTGCACTACTTCTAGCCCAAAAGTCAGGCCTTACTTTCGGGTCGAAAACGAGGATAACAGAGACGCTTTTGCTTGTGTTGCCTGCCCTAGCAGGGACAGGAAATACTTGGGCTTTTATATTAACACTTTACCTGGCATTGATGGAATAGTGACTGACTGTTTCCTAGCTCATAGAGAGGGAGGAGAGGGGCCTCCCGCTCCCGCCCCAGCCCGCCCCCGCCCACCGCCGCGCCGCCGCCGCCGCCGTCCGCCTCCTCCGCCTCCACCTCCTCCACCTCCCCCTCCGCCCTCGGGGTCCCGGGCGAGGCCCGCGCCCGGCAGCCGTCGGGCGTCCCCATTCCGGGTTAACATCCCGGGATAGCCGATGGAGAATGTGAAAACCCGGGGAGACAAAACCCCGTTAACAAAGATTCCCTTGGGAGGACCGGTACGTTGGCGAACGTCCAGGGGCTGCCGTTACTCAGGCTCTAAACCCGGTCACCCGTTCGAGGTCGAACCAAAGAAGGTACAATACCTGTTCCATTGGGCATGAAGTGACACTGACGAGATGCAGATTCAACATCGCGGATCCTTAATCTCTTTCTGAGTCGCAATGTTTCGCCTTTCTCTTAGTCTTATTCGACTCGACTCATGTGGATCATGGATGACGCAGCTCGTTTTCAAGGCTCTCAACCCTCTGGCCAGATCCATATAACCATCACTCAACGGCCAGCAGCACGTTACTCCTGGTGTCAACGACTCATCCTGCAGTTCTTTCGAGGTACACAGCTCTTCTAATCCATTCTCTTTTTGGAACGCTGCGACGTAATCTTCCAACACAAAGCGTACCTCGCCTTCCAGCACGAAGCTTTGAAGGAGTAAATAATGCGATGCTACTGTATCACCCAGGTCCGTTGTATAGGGCGATGTTGTCCAATGATCAAGAAACGTGCTATCTGGCCTACGGCAATCTTGACCACGCTTGAACCTGCCCAAGACTTCTAAAACGAAATCCAGGCTCATATTATACTTTTGGACAGGCTCTAACACCATCCTTTCCACAAGATATTTGTCCCTCGGATGGATCAAGAGCCAGCGATTCCGAGCCATCTCCCCCTCGAGGTTTCGAATAAGAGCACATGTCTCTGCCACTAGTGCTCTACCGTCCTTTTCCCAAATTGATGACGAATCAAATGCCATAATTGGAGCCCAGTCAGGATCAACCTTCACCAAGGCCGTTTTGAGGCTCGAGAGGTCTGTGCTGAAAGTGGCAGCCACGATATCGACGAGAACCCATTGAAACCTGCCGCAACGGATGGAGCGTTTCATTTTTGCCAATCTAGCCAGAAGAGGGTAAGGATGGTTTCTGTCGGATAAAGCATCTTCGTTACGATCCTGTGAAGACTGTTCGGTATACAGAGGTGGTGGGGTGTTAGGAATCGTTTCTCCCTTGTTCGCTTGTACAATCTCCTCAGATATGTTCATATTTTTTTTTTGCTCTGATCCTTGCCATGATTGCTTCAATTTTTGAGACCAAGTCATTGTTGGTCTTTTTTTTTTTTTTTTTCCCGCTCTAGACTTTGATATGCGTTCGAATCGAAATTCAGCGATAAGTATTTGTATATGAGATAGCAAACATGCGAGACAGCTTGAAAAGTCTTGCTAGGCACAGACAACCAGGTATGCGATCGACTAGTCTTCTTTGCGGCCCAAAGTTGGGTTCCTTTCGGATTGACTGGCCCGCGTGCGAACCTCTGGAACTTTGATTCGAGTGTGCAATTCGGTAAAGCGGCGGCTAATGCTGACGGACTATCAAGGATAGGCTGGATGGAATACTGTCTTCGCGTGTAGAAGAGACTGACTTGGGTCGACACTGATTCTTATATAGGCGCTGCCTTTATTCTAAGTTTGTACCGTAGAAATGTTGGGCTGGAGTATGAGTCACCTTGATCGACTCACCCACGGATCAAATCACAAGATGTGGTTCTAGTAGTTGTTCGAGTGGGTGTTGAGACCCAGCGGGTCGGCTCCAGGCTCCAGAGTGGAGCTACGCACTGAATGCTGTACCGTTACTAATCTGTGGGTTTATATAGTTTTGCTCGTTAACAGCCCCCTTTAGAGTCGTTGCAAATGTATGGTTTGGTGGGGATAGCGAGGAGTCATGCCTCAGAGAAGTCGAATATTTCATGTAGGCTCCAGAGCCTTGCCGTGGCTCAGAAGACACAGAATCGCAACGCCTTTGATCAACACACGCACGTCGAATCTTCAAAGATAACTTTGGCAGTATTAACCATCTAATAGTTGTTGAGGAGACAGCTTCCCGGGAGCACTTGCGTACGTCGTGCGTATGAGGAGGATGATGTTATCTAGGGGGCGATCATTGGTGTGCTACTGTTATAGGGTAAGTGAACCGTGGTTCTGGAACATCGCGGCACAGACTGAGACTAAATCGCGGTGGGATTAAATTAGTAACTGGTGATTGATCGAACCAACAATGAAGGCATGGAATTGACAGATTCGGTTGAATGAGTGGTGTCGTTGGCGATGTGGAGGTCATGGTTGTTACGTGATCCGTACAATTCTGCTAAGTAGTGCCATACAAGTCTCATTTGCTGAAGCATTTCTAGATTCTCGTTCTTGGTCGAGCCAACAAATCCAGTCACATGTATATAAGTAAATAATGCCATCGTGGCCATCTGGATCACTTTCGGGTAGGGTTTAGTCCTCTACAGCGCCGAAATGATGTGCAGTCTTCCTTTGTCTTATATTCTCAATAATTTCATCCACGCAGAGCTTGAAAACATCTACAAATTGCTAAGATTCTCAGAATAGTAGTCTGGAGGGTTAGCAGCTAAAGCGACGATTGGAGGCAGTAAAATTAACAACCCCGGTTGAGCTATCGTTCTAGGGATACCATTCGTCGGAAGGATTACTAAATTAGTAAGTATGCATTTAGCGTACGGAACTGCTTTGTCAAAACTGATATAATAAGCCATAATACACTGTTGTGAAGTACGTTAACCAAAGTTAGAAAATGATAATACGCTATATGATTTGTGGAAACACAAAAGCATCATCAAGTTGTGTTAAACGGGCTTGTGGTTTAGTGGTACTTCAAGCGCGCTCTGCCTTTTAAGATGGTTTGGAGTTGATGGTAAGGATGCCAAGGTCCAAAGATATAAGCGTCCAGCGCTCGCTTTTGGTGTATGATATTCCAATTCCCACTTTCCAAAAAAGAAATAGCGCAAGCAACACCTAAACTCGATTATGGATTTCCGATACTATAAGCTTAGGTATCTGGCGGTACGATGTGAGCAGACGCATCCATGCGGCCGATGCGCTTGCTATCCTCTGGTTTATCCTATCCCTTCCTCAAGCTCCGTGACGAAGTTCTAAACCACCTTGCTTGTCTGATCGAGACCATGGTTCGAGCTTACGGGAGTGGCTAGAAAGGGAACTGCAACGATGGCCAAGGAGATGATACACGGTGCTGATTGCATTGCAGAGGCAAGAAAGCAATATATGTCCACTTCAATATACTTCATAGTGGGCCTCAAACAGTAAAATGCTCAGGAACGTACTCCAGTCCTTTATCGCGAGCGAAATGGGGTCGAAGGCTTGAGCTCTCACACCCGTGCCTGAATCGCCTCTGACAGCCGGCTTATGATGACCTCATGCATGTTTCGATGATATATTGTTAAGATGATCTAGATACATATCCTTTATGCGCGCACATTCTAACTACAAGATCATCGCTAATACTTTTCAAATGCCGCAAAATCAGTGAGACACTGTATAAAAAAAAGTAGCAGCAGTGATCATGATCAATCAATCGCTTTAAAGACGCGCACTTGTCTTTACTCCTGCACTCACCTCCCAAATGCTGTTACTCAAGTCATGCAACAGAAATAATATATATAATGCTCAGGAAATTTTTCATCAAACTCGTTCTTAATCTAAGCAAGACACTGATCTTTCTAGTACCTATTAACGTCCGGTCAGCCATGCTTACAATAAATAGCTTACAGCGGGTCTGTGTAAGCTTCAGGAATAGGCCCAGGATACCCTCCTTTCCTAGTACAGCTATTAATAACGTTATGCTCATCTTTTCCCGTAAACTTCCATTGACGGAACTGGTTCTTCAGTATTTTGAAAAAGCGGCGGATCGGCCAGCATGGACCCCTTCGTATATGTTTGTCTTCATTGTCCTCTTCATTCTCATCCTCACCGTCCTTTTCGTCTTCATCCTCATCCTCATTATCGTCGCCGCCGCCGCCATCGTCATGCTCAGTCTCGGCCTCGCTCTTGTCAGAACCATCTTCTTTAGTCTCAATTAACTCGCCATCAAGCGGGTAAACCAGGTACGAGAGCTGAGGCGATGCAGTCTCCCTAACCTAAGCGGGGCAGTCCATCCAATATACAACTCCAGACTCCGTATCCAGCAGCACACCAACCAGCTCTTTATTCCCCATCAACAAACCACCATGCACAAGACCGATTAGTATACTACTATTATAAAGTAAGTAAACTATAGTTTTAGAATATTGCTGCGCAGACTAAAACTAAGACTAAATTACAGTAAGATTAAATTAGTAACTAGTAATTATCCATCTTAGACGCCCTAAACCAAGGCTGAAGTAGTTAAAGAACTATTCTTTCTCGTTTCCTATCTTCTTTAACACAGGAAAAATAGCTGGTGCTTATACCGACATTTTTATTCCTCATTGCTTCAACGAAGAATTGCGGCAGCATATGAGTCCGGTCCCAACAGTGTCTCCCTGCAACGAAACATCCGTGACAGATATCGAAATTTCCGTGATCACAGATCCCGCAGTGATAGTATATGTCAATACATCGGCGCCGACAATAATTGCAAAGGACAAAAAAAGAGTACAGGTCGCGAACGACCTCAAGCCTCGCGATGCTGGCACAATTGGTGGTAATGTCAGACCTGGTGGCGCCAATGAAGCGCTCCTCAGAGCTTAGCACACGGATCTGCGCATCGATCTCCTCATCAGATGGGAACAAACCGATGAGCTCCCGAGCGCTTGGTCTGTCGTCCGGGTCTTTCTGCCGGCATCGAGTGATGATTCTGTCCAAGTACTCCGGCATGTCCGCTGTCGCTTTGGGCAAGGAGACCGGATTACTATGTTCCTCACAATGGGGATCTGTTATGTTGTGGCATCCTGCCAAGTAGCAGAAGTTTAGACCTATTGATTGCTCCTCGTTGCGATACAGATGCCAAAGATAGAGACCGAACTGAAATATGTCGAACTTCGGCCCCACCTGCCCATCTCCGTACGCAAAATCTTCTGTGCGATACTCTGGTGGCATTAGGCCAAACCGGCTGTGTAGAATGGGGTGAGTACGGCCCTGCGATGAAGGCAAAGGCATCACGACTGCATTGTTCTGCTTGTCAATACAAACAGCCCAGTTGTACGTTCGGAACCCTGCAAGAACTTGGCCGTGCGTATGAAAAGCATCGATGCCGCGGACAATCTGCTTGGCCCACTTCTGGCGAATTGGCCATGGTATACACTTGTCACGCTCTCTGTAAGTCGATATCAAGTTGAACATTGGCCCTTTGGCTGGTAGGTCGAGCAGCATGCCTTTTAGCGAGTTCCTTTGCGAGTCTACAACTACGCCGAATAGCTGTACAGTATAAGGATTTCCTGCCAGGCGGATTCCGACTTCTATGTGACTGTGCAGGTGTTCATGCCTTGAAGTGTCAGGATTTGTGGGCCAGTATAAAAGCCACCGACCGTTGAGGTTTGTCGCTAACACTCTATCTTGTAGGTAGGCTTTGTAAAGCTTCGTGTCTGGAATAATTCGAATACCTCGACATCGAACGGACTGAAGGAAGGCCATATGTTGATCGCTTGTGCTTGTATAGAGACTTGGCATTATGCTTATAGCAACGTTGTCCTTGTTGTTTCCTCGGAGCATCTGTTCGGTGTTTCTATCTAAGGAAAGATTTATTTCGGCATCTTCTCTGATGCGCGGGTGATTGCGTATCACACCTTGTAAGAGAGAGGTCATACCGAACGGTGCTTGACGATGTCTCATATTAGCATGGCTGTGTGTAGCTTCTTCGACAATTAACCAGTAGTTACTACCGGCTATCACAGTCATTCTCAATTTGATCCGGACCCAATCCATTGGCGTTCTGGCGACGAAGAAATCTTGCTTGACCGTAGCATGAGTGGGATGCCACTCCACCAGGGTTATTGGATAGTAGATCAATTGTGGACCCACATCATCATTTGTATAGACCCAAGGACAGAATGAAGATTGCGACTCGAAGCTACCGAATGGGCAGAGAGTGGCTCTCAGAACGTTCAACAGTTTGGTGAGAAGCTGGTGCAGAGCTGAGCTTCGGATCATAGTATCAGACTTCGTGGCATCTGTGGCGTAAGTGGACATCATCGTCGGACCTTGCTGCTCTACAAGAGGCTGATGAGACGTATTTGTAGTCGCCAAGGCCTGAATGCCGAGAATCCTACTCTGATACAAGATCGCAACTGTTAGACGCTCCTGTATGCTCTGCATCTTGTGTACATGTTAGTAGACATTTTCGACTAGACGGGAATGGAACTGACAAGCGGCAGTGTCTGTTCTTCTGTGGCTGTCAAGAAGGTAAGTAAGATAGAGGGGGAGGCTGCTGTTGCATTAGTAAGGGGTCCGAAAATAGACTTTAGTGTGACGGTTAACTCACAATGTTTCAAGATCTCCTCACAAAGCCTTCTAAAAGCTCTAAACTTCCCCTCACCGTATATTAGTGGCATAGCTACATCGAAAATTCCTAGTAGAGAATAGATGTGGTCTTCTTCGCGCTTAGTTCTACGGTGTTGTGCCCATATTAGCCGTTCCTCGATAGTACAAGCAGCTAGGGAACCGCCACGTAGAACACTAGTAGATATGCCTGTTACAGTAGAGATAGATGTCTCTAAAGTAGTTTTATCGCCAAGTCGTTGCCAGTCTCGTGCAAAAAACTCAACGTGTTTCGGCACGATTAATTCTTGAAGTGTCCAGCCTCGCGTAAACCATCGACTTTGTCTAAACGCTTCTTCCCAAGGGAGGCCGGGGGATTGCATGTGCTCTGCAATCTTCACATCCGGGAGATATGCATAACATATGGCTGAATTACTATACCAACGGAACATGGAATTGATAGCCTCAGAAAGCTCAGTACTATTTGCTTTGTCGATACAGCATGTATCAACCCAGAGATAGCAGAGACCGTCTTTTTTCGCTTGCTTAACAGCATATTGTATCTTCTTGTAGCCATCCCTACGTCCAGCAGTGCCTTTTACAAGATCTTCGAAAGTCACCTCTTCTTCTGTCTTTCCCCATGTATGTGAAAGCGCGGCATAAGGCGGTATCGAGTCATCTCCGAAGAGGTCCCTAGTAAGGCTGAGCTTTCCAGTCTTACTGATATTGAGTAGACGCATGATATATTTCGGATGACAACGTTAAGATGCTTGGAGACGGGACAATTATAGAAGAAGAGAACGTCGTTCCTAATGCTGCATTGAGAGTGAAAATGGAGTCCACAACTAAAGATACAGCCTCAAGTAACCATATTGGAGGATTCAGAGTTTAGGCCTAGCATCAGGCTTGGAGGGTGTATATATGACGACTGGGTTCGATGATAATTGTCTGTACAGCCTTACCTTATCTCTGAAGAGAGCTGCCACGTCACCCCGTTCACATGTTGAAAGCTTAACGAGGTTCATTGGCTAGTGTTGACGCCAAGTGATGCCTTCCTATGTTGCATGCATGATGAGATGAAGCTGTGGTGGCCAACTCTCTAAGCGTGGTTGTTGGCGGAATCGCTTTAAGATGATTGGGTTCGGACCGCCTTTCAGCCTCATGCTTACATGTTAACTACATACTAATTGGATCGCTCTTTTTTTATAGTTTCCTCGTAATCGTGGCTCAAAACGCTATATGCCACATCCTCCAATATCCATTTCAAGCTACTTTCAGAGTGTGCCCTTGAGAATTACCTTTTCCCTACAACATATTGATCTATCCTATATATACTAAGTTAGCCACACTAAGCTATAAGTATGGTATGCTAGCTAATCCTCGGCAGTCGGCAGGTCGGCACCTAGGGATCCGGCCTCCGACACTAGTATTGCCTAGCTCCAAGCTTCGATCCAACCCATAGCACTTATGAACTATACTAATCTACTTTAGATATGAGCTTACTAAAGTAGGACCTAAGTGATAGCTATAGCGCTTATCTTCTTTTAAAAATGAGATATATACTTTTATCAGCGGCATTCAGCATAAACAGTTATGTTATGGGCTTGTGGTTTAGTGGTATAATTTTCCCTTAGCACGTGACTTCGTCAAGTCACTTCCAAGCGTGGGAAAGGTCCTGGGTTCGATTCCCAGCAAGTCCAGCTTTTTGCAGGTTTAATGCACAAGAAGCCTCCTGAATCGATGCACGGAAATTTTCTTTTTGTGAGGGGTCAGGTTCTAACAAAACTGACCCAGCTAGCTAGATAGCTGGCTGTGCAAGGAACGTTTGTGCCTGACAGAGTTGCACATCACTTTGTTGCAAACATTATTATCACGTTGGAAGAAACTGATTTATTTGATTATTTACGCAGTCGATAGAGTAGTAGTAGTAGCCGTACTGGCTGGATGGTCTCGCTCAGATATCCTCCCGTGGTATGTGTGCCCTTGGTGCTTCACGCACACCTCATTGCATTGAAAACGCCGTTGAACTCCCCAGGTGCCACTTTGTGATTGCGTAGGCAGTACACGCTTCTCCCATATTCCTTCAGCTTGCGAACTCTAGCTTTCTTTTCATATCGTAGTGCTAGCGGATTGATCTTGCTATACACTCCAAGACAAGCAGACCTTGTCCTTTTAAATCTCGGGTGAGCGACTATAGAGTATCGTTCGTGGTTTCCCATTCGGAGGCCTACATCTTTGTGGTGCTACCGTGAGTACAGCTTTATCTCGTTGGCAAGGAAGCGCTTTTGATCACTGGGGAAGCGGTTTCCTACTAGAGGAGCAGGCTTGCGATGCCACACCCTCGACACTCACCCACCCTTGTACTATTCTTGATCGCCCAACCCTTCAACCGTACTGATATCCCGCCGGTCCCGCGTTCATTGGTCCCATATCAACCGGCTGTTGTAACTGTGGCATCTGCGCCATGTGGTTGGGGTCGTTCGAGAAGTCGAAGCTGGCTGCCCAATCATAATCTGGAAATTGGTCCAACATTGGCGGGAACATATACGCCTCTCCATCCCAACCACCTTCAAAGCCTATGGGCGCTGAGTGGGGGGCCATTGAGTGCGGTGGGATACCGTGAGGATCCATCTTGACTTGTTGAGGAGCAGATGTCGCCGTAGTAGCATGCGAAAGTCCTGGTGCTGTTGTCTGAGTCATTTCCCTCTCGTAATCTTGCACGCCCGTCTGCGTCAGTATAGTGCCATGACCGGGTGCAATGGGGAAGAAATGCTTACCTGGAGTCGTGGGTTGCGTTTGAGCATTCGCAGGAAGGCCTTCTTCGCCGTTGTAAGGGTTGTACATGTGGCCAAATTCCTCGCGCCAGTACCAGAACATATCGAAGGAGACGCTCATGCTGAGTCTTGTTCGTAATCTTATCCCCAGGCTTTCCACGCTCCCGTCCCGTCGCCTAAAAACTCTATTGCTCTGCCAAAGGTTCTTGAGGATTTGGCAGCATCGCTCGCCCAAGTCGCCGTTTTGTAAAGAAGTGGCTTTGCTGAATTGCGCAGCATGATAGTAAGCCTGTTCGCCTGCAGGGAGGTCCAAATGTTGATGGAGATGAGAGCGGGAGAGTTTTAGGATGACGAAACCGGCCAACGAAACCGTTCGGTCAATAAAGGACTGTGAAATAAATGCAAAATTTGCCTGCTGGGTCATCGCGTGAGCTGTTTGTAAAGTAGAAATGCAGAGAGAATAAAGGCGGCTTAGTGATTCCGCGTCCGGCCCTGGATTAAGAGGATGTGCGAAAAAATGGAAGGCGAGAACGTGAATACGCGCGCAATTTAGTTGGAAAGAATCTGTCAGATCAGCAAAGTGTTCTTGAATCGAGAATACTTAACAACATACCTAATTCGCTTGGTGAAGAAGCCCCCAAGCTTAAAAGTTGCGAGTCGAAAATACCGATTAATGAGCGCAAAGCTCGAACATCGCAGTTGATTGTTTTGATATCCGTTCGCGACATTGCTGTCATGGCCTTGTGCAAAATAATGTGTAGTTTGTGATTGAATTGCAGATCCGCTGGAAGAAATGCAAGTAGATCCTCTCGGTCCTTTTCGTCCCCATCGTAGAATGATTCTGCTATTACAAGTGGAGGGATGCCCTCAGCACAGCTCGTCCGAATTGATACGATGACACACTGCATCCATAACTTCGCCCTAAGAATCTTCTGTTCTTGGTCCGTTTTCAATGGCGTCCGAGCAAAATCCTGGCCTACTCCTGCCACGTGCAAACCAATTTGCGTGGCAAGGTGCACTGCAGCGCCGCACAAGACATGGGTCATGTCTTTGTACATGGAATTGGTGGGTAATCGCCATGTGCAGAGAATGAGGAGACCCTGGATGACGGGAATCGGCGTGGATCGGAGAGCCATAGATGAGAAGGCAAGTGGCGTTATCAACTGGCTAACTTTGTCGAGAATGCTTCGATCTTCGAGATAATGCCGCGATCCCGTGACCACTATACACCAAAAGAGGAAGGGAGATAATTCGTAGTAACCATTCGCACTGTTTGGGCTGAGCGAGGATTCCAGGATTGGGAGCAACGGATGATACTGTGTGAAGAATCTTGCCGAAATTTAGCACAAATCTCTCAAATCGATGGATACGACTTACAATGCAAAGCAGTCATCGATTTTTCGCGCATCCACCACAAAGCCATCCAAAGCTCTCGGTAGGGTTGGACAGCCTGCGCTCCCTTTCACATCTCTTCCAACATGCGGATTTACGCCGTGCGGTCCATTATCCAATGCCGGACTCATGCTTGCATCGGTCCCGGGAGCGCTCGGATTTGAAAAGCTTCCATTTGCCGGGTCATGTGGACTTCTGAACGAGCTTGCATCACCTAGACTTCCTGGAGTAGAATTTGGATCACCGTGGCCTTGTCGCATATTCCACCTTAGCTCTTCAAGTTCGCGGCGCATCTCAGCCTTTGTCTGCCGCAAGTTGCGGGTCGACGTGGGCAAAATACGGCACTCCAGATTCATTTTCTTGCAGCGGCTACAAGGCTCGTGGGGAGTCTTGTGCTGCTCGACGTCGCAGCGGATCTGGCGAGCATCAGTGTACACGTTCCCGCCATGCTCGCGATATCTTCGGCACTACTCACCTTCTGCTGGCGACATTCCACGCAAGCCTTACGTCTCGGCTGCGTCGTCATGTTAAAGGGTACCTTTGCTCTGATATACTACTCCCCATGCGCGTCGCCGTTGAGACCGAGACCAAGGGGATAATGCGATGACAATGGTTATACTTGCGGTTACGACGCGTGGGGCGAAAAAGAAGGCCGTAAGAGCAGTTTTAGTTTTATTTACGCCATCATTCGGTCCTGGACCGGTGGAGCTCGGATAGCGGGGAGAGGCGCCCGAGGAAGGACCGAGGGCGCGCGGGGCGTTATAATTCCCACGCTGGATAGTTAGGTACTTCAGGGTGACGGCCGTCTTGAAGAGAAAAATTGGAAAGGGACGCCTTGGTTGTAGGGCTGTTCTTGTTTCGGAGCATGGTGAGGCGTGGTGCCGCTGCTGAACAGGTACATCCTGGAGATCTGCACCGTCATTTCGATGGAGCTAGGCTGGGCACGGTATAGCTTGCTTCACTGTCTTCGACAACGCAGGGTTGCGCTCGGGATACCTGCTGTCAACGCTATTGTTCATCGTAGAGCCTCAGCTCTGGTGAGCTCCTGAGGCTGTGACTTGGCAAGGCGCGGGCGTCGCATCGTGGGCGCAAATGGGGAGAGCGACACGTTGTGCGGCGCTGATATCAGAGACCTTATCTGATGCAACTTGATCTGCGGTGCGCCTTTAGTCTGCTCCTATTACTGTACACGTAAACATGCCTCGGCAGATGAGAAGGAGGTCGAGCCTTCGTACGAGCTCACCGTCGTTGTTAACTTGTTGAGTTTCAGTATTTTGTAGGAGGCGCACGAAAACGAGGGCGCAATTTTTTCCTTCCAGATTCTCTTCCGTGCAATTGAGGATCGGTGTTATGCAGAGCATTGCACACGCACTTGCCGCCGAGCACAAGTCCTGTCTGTACTATGTGTACCATGAATAATGCATCTTGTGGTTACTCGACCCACGAGGCATCTTCAATAATGCCGCGCCAAGTGCGAGGCAGGGATCGTCCCTTCGACGGCAGCTTACGAAAGAAAATTTCCTGCCCTTCATCCTACTTTAACGCCATATAGGGACACCTAAGTAAAGCTTGGATGCCTTCGATTACTAGGCACTGAAAAAATTCACCCGACGATGCAGACAACCGCAGCGGCACGTGATCAAAGGCATCCCTGTTTGTAATGCGTCGGCCGCGGCCGCAGCCTCAGCATCCAAGATATTCTCCATTCAAATTTCTCGTCCTGCTACGTCATTTTCTATATACGACGCATGGATTAGGATATCATAAGTTCAAGCACTCGCTTTAACGTCCAATATACACATCAAACCTTCCATATACTCAATGCCAACGGCATCTACCACACCTCTACCCTACCGAAAGGGGAGGAAAATAAATATAACGAGAGACGAAGAATGTGTGCGTAAAAGGAGAGCCCACGAAACCACTGGGACCGGCCCAAGCAGCGTAGCGAGAGAGAAGCCCCCGAAGCGCCAACGCCAAGAAGCTCCCCTCAACAGCCCCACTCTTACAGGAAAGGCAGCACCATGCCCTTCCTGATGGGACTGGCTCTGCCGCCAGACTGCGATCCCTCAGCCGAGTATCCAGAATCTTGATCAGCCTCATCGTTGTCAAAGTCGATATCGAATCCGTTGTCTACCTGCTCGCCTTCTTTCTCCTCCGCATCGCCGTCCCACGCCTTTTGTTGGGCGCCGCGGTTGTTCCATCTCAACGTACGTGAGATAGAGTCAAACCACTCGGTAGGCTGCGAGAGTACCGTGGGAAAGGGGTACTGCGAGGCGGCAATGGTGACATGGTCGCCTTGCCGGAGTTCCACGCGACCCTTGCCATCGAAGGCGCAGTAGGCGGTCGCACGTGAGTTGCGGGGCACAGCTATGCGCAAGAGCATGCTGTCGTTCAACAACATAGGTCTAAAGCTTAATGTATGAGGGCAGATGGGTGTGAGCAGGATAGCGGGAATGTCCGGGTGCACGAGCGAGCCACCTGCGGACAGCGAGTAGGCAGTCGATCCGGTGGGTGTAGAGAAAATACACCCATCGGCCTGAACGACGGTAAGGAGGTTGTTGTCGCCGTAGAGTTCTAAGTTGGAAACGTAGGGTGAAGGCCCGCGGTCAATCACAAGCTCATTGAGCACCTCAAATTGTTCGGCCTCGATATGCTGTGGCGCCCCTGGCGCAGCATTCTTCTGGTAGCGATACACAGTGCAAGTGAAGCGCATGCGGAGGTTCACACGCATACCCGCGTCGCCCATGATCTTGCTGAGAGCCTCCTTGTACCGGTCAAATTCGAAATTGGTAAGGAATCCAAGACTGCCAAGCGAAAAGGATAGAATTGGTGGGACGATACGCTGGAAAAGCCAGGATGTGAAAAGGACAGTGCCGTCTCCACCGAGTGTCAACACGAGGTCAAACTTTTCGGGTGACTCCCAGCAAAGGTCAGGAGTCCAAAAGCGGAGCATGTTCTCGAATCGAGCATCTTTCGCTAGAAGCGAAGGCGTGTCGAAGCGCTTCGACTTGCGGAGTTTATGGTCTACATAGACGTTGACTCCGACATCTGAGCCGTAGCGTGGAGTACACAAGAGCCACTCAGCTAGCTCACGTGTGAGGTGGACTAGCTGGTTGTCGCGCGCCTTTGTGACGATCATGACATTACGCACTGTCATCTTGATCGGGCGGCGCTGGAGCTGCTTTGAAACTTCGCGCACACTCGTTGCAGTCTGCATCAGACGGGAGTGCGAGATGCTCTCGTCGTCAGCCATCTCGTCGAGCACCTTCTCGAGGTTGACAGCCTTGTCGAATTTCTTGTGAAAGAAACATGGCGAGGCTAGCGCAGCCATCTTGCTCGAGAGTTCAGCCGAATGCAGATCAAGTTCCGAGAGGGCCTCGGCCAAGCGATGCTGGGCCATCTCGGACGAATGCGTCTTGAGCGCGTCGTCCTGGTTGCCGCCCATGACGAGAGCATCCATGGAGGCAGCGTCGGGCTCCTGTGACGTAGGTGGGGGTCGCGACTGGAGCGCCTTGAGGATGGTCTGGCGCGGGATTGAGTCGATGGAGTAGGCGTTTTTGCGATGCTTGTTTTTGCGTTGTTCGCGGTGCTCGCGGAAGGATTTCTGGGGGAGCACGGTGAGGTTCTCGATGGACGATGCAGTGCTTATGGAAGCCTGTGAGTCGGTCCGCGGCGGCTCGTCCGTGGTAACAGCAGGATTCGGCGCGGAGGGTTGGGCAGGCGCACAGCCGCTTAAATCCACGGGTGCTACCGCCTCAGCATTATCGGTGTTGCGTGGGCGTGGGTGGCTGACGGGCGTCTGGAGCTGTTGTGGTTGCGGAGAATGGGGGAGCGGCACGTTTAATGCTGCGTCGACGGGATTAAGGCCGGAGAAGGCGGTACGTTGTGGGGACAGCGACGGGTGTATCTTTGACGGAGAAAACGGCTCCCCGAGACTTGTTTGCGGCATGGTGCGGGCGGCTGATTATTACGTGGTATTCTGACCTCGCGCTAAATGCCGGGAACCTGGGTCTGAAGTGCGACAATCCCACAAATTGGGCCGGAGGTGCCGGAGGCTGGCCAGAGGGACAGAGTATTAGGCCGGCGGGTCTCGCAGCTGTGTTCAGGAATCGCACCAACGTAGCCAGACGTCGCGCCGAGGTATTAGATGCACCAGGCAGTTGAAGAGGATTACAATGAGTGACGAGGTGTGAAGTTGCGCGATCAAGGGATGGCTGACGGTGTATGTACCACCAAACAACGAGCCCGGCTCAACCTTCGCAACGAAAAGGAATGAAAACAAGAAAAAGAAGTCAAAGTCGAATGGACACGACCGCAGGCCGCGCCAGATAGCAAAAGGCGGAGAAGATTGTCGAGTGTGGCTCTCGAAGCATGGCACTAGGCACGACGCAGTTCCTATATTCACTTTTGACAGCTCCCGACATGCATCCTTCCGGTACAGAGCCACGAGAAGGTCTACGCGCCAGCCTCAAACCAGAGAAGCGAGCCCCCGTGGCGGCTAGCAAGCTACGAGTTGTTGATACTCCAAGTGTATCACGCTCGTGGGGCTCTCCCCGATACGCCTCAACCGCCAGATTCAAGCATCGCGCCCACTGACAAGCTTCTACACAGGCCTGGAGGCGCACACCACCCAAGGCCGAGATGCGCCTGCCGTGCCTGTTTCTTCGGACACTGTCGTCTCTACGTCCCAGGCTTCTCACCGCTGCAGCTCCCCCACAGCTCCGGACCTCTGTTGGACTTCGCTTACGCTCTCCGGAACGCATAGGAAGGTCCAGACTCTAGATATCTCACTGTAGTCGGTACCGTCACATTTGTCCCCTGACTGCAAATGCATACGAATTGAGCCTCAGCAGCTTTCTTCAACTTGCACGTGCGGCTCGCCGGCTGCATTTGGTGCGAGGGCGAATAGGAGGACCGTCTAGACGAAACAGGCCAGGGGCGGGCCTGTCGGTTTGAGGTTGTCTCGACACCCACTCATCTGCCCCAACGCTTCCTTCATCCGTACTGGAAGCGAGCACTTGCAACAATGGTTCTCCCTGCCGCTCTGTATTCCGCAACAAAGCCGTCAGCGGCCACCATGCTGCATTTGGGGCTGCCGTTTGATCCGGATCCCACGAAAATCATACACCTCAGAAACATGTGGCACTGGACTAGACTCCAAAGCAAATAGGTGCGGCACTGCACGTGCAAGACCTCGTATGCACAAGAGCGCCTGCTTGCGTAGCCCTTGCTGCGAAGTGCTCGTAAACAGGCGTCGATGAAGATCTCTACCATTCACATAGCTGCAACTACCCCGCCAAGTGTGTCTGACGCCACAGTCAGAAACCTCAGGCTCATTAATGGCGCATCTGAGGGATGTTCAACTTTCCGCTCCCGGTACATTGTCGCGGCTGTCCGTCATCGTGATTAGAGACGACTCCAATGACCCTTTCCGATGCGGGCACATGCGTCCGACAGCCTGCAAGCTCTTTGACTGTCGCCCAGTCCACTGTCTCATCGCATCGCGAGGGATACCCGAGATTTGCGATTCAGCTTGCATGAAGCGCGCTTATACTTTCTCATGGCTTTCTTTCTACTGAGCCTCTTTTCCTACTGATTCCTAGGATATTCACTTTTGTTTGCTACTGTCTGTACTTCGGCTCTATGCTGCTGCATTCTTGTCACACAAACATTCAGATATCCAGATGCATTTTCTAAAAACCTTTGGTGTAGCTGATGAGTACCACTATCACGACTAAGCTCTGGGAATAAACACGCCTAGTCCACCTCGGGGAAACCTAGCCATAATCACAATCGTTCGGCCTGTGCGCTGTCATGTACAGCACGAGCATCTTCACCGAAGCCCTGAGTCGATGTGGAAAGGGAGTCTATACAATACCGTGTAATCGGCGCGCGGAGTTATCGGCGCCTCGTGTATTTTATCTCAGAACAGCGCGTTCCTGTCGGTGCGTCGCTGCACCAATGGCTGCCCGCGCATGGGGGCTAGTGCCGGTGCCTAACACCTTCACCACCATGTATGGGAAAGCATACGCATGCTCATTGCCTTGTTTAATGTCGTACAAATGTTATAGAGGCGTGTATTTAAGAGGCAATGACTTCCTCATCTGCAAATTAGAACTCACTGCATCATCTTGTCTCAACTGTTCTCTTCAAGCTGCAAGTTATCTTCATTTTATACTACGCCACAGTGCCAGCGTCTGAACTACTCTTACTACTTGTCCTAAAGTAACGCAAAAATCTCGAATTCTTGATAAAGTACTCATTATCCATCATGTCCACCGAGACCGCTGACTTGACGGGGCCTGCTAAGCTTCTCAAAGGCTCACCATGGGAGAATTTGCCTTTGGAGTAAGTGGATGGTTCACTCGATTACCTTCACCAGCTTACGTTTCTCTTTCCAGAAAGTTGCCTTGGTACTCAGCTGAGATTGAAGAGATTACACCTCAGGCCCAGGAGCTGTTCGAGAAGTACTCCAACGTAGAGTCTGCCAGAGTAAAGGCACACATTAAGGAGCTGGTAACGTCCCTACCGCCCTCTCACCACACTACCTAGCTAACCAGTAACAGAGAGACAAAGCTTATGTCGTAGTAGGTTGCCGGAAGCGCTACTGATATTTGTTACATGAGTTGACACGAATAGTTCCCTTACCCGTGCCTTGCTCGCTGGGCCTTCCTCGAACTCAGCGTCAGTCTCTCTCGTCAATACGGCGAGGTCGTTGAGCGTGTCAAGAATGGAGACAAGTGTACGTACATTCACACACATCCTGCCTGCCGTCGCTAACGCAGCGACAACTTTTCAGACCTCGATCTCGGGTGCTGCGTTGGCCAGGACATCCGCAAATTGGTCTTCGATGGTGCTCCATCTGAGAACACTTACGGTTCAGATGTCCAGAAGAATTTCATGGATATCGGCTACGACTTGTTCCTTGACAAGGCAACGCTGAAGACCACCTTCATTGCCGCAGACATCTTCGACGAAGAATCCGACTTAAAACAAGTCGCCGGCGACATCGATATCATCCATGCAGCGTCCTTTCTACATCTATTCGATGAAGAAGGGCAACACAAGGCCTGCAAGCATATCATCAAGTTGTTGAAGGGGAAGCCCGGATCCCTGTTCATCGGACGACAGATCGGGAACACTGAATCCGGTGTTTATATTGGCTCGCTTGACAAGAGCAGGAAGAGGTTCAGGCATAACCCGGAGTCTTTCCAAGAGATGTGGAAGAAGGTTGGGGAAGAAACTGGTACAAAGTGGGAGGCTGATGCATACCTCGAAGACACGGACTTGCATGCGGCGGCGGAGAAGATGGGTTTGGAAGCTGCGTTCATACCTCCGGGCTCGAAGTGGCTAAGCTTCGCAGTGCGCAGGACGGCATGAGTATGTACTGCATAGACTAAAGGTCTACTGAAGCACAAAGTTTGAAGTATGAGCGGACATTGTGGCCTGTGTTGTTCTACGATCCATGGTACAGTGTCCTACAATTTGACATGGAGTTTTTGTATACAGAATGAAAATGAATTCCTATCTCGTATCCAAGAAGAATTAAGTGAAGGCTTCATAAACTGCTATTTACAAATCGAGTTGTTGTGGAGTTGAGCTTGAGCTACGTGCTTTAGCCAATCATATGCAATACTCGCCGACCATTGCCAAGGCCACTTCGTGGCTTCAACACCAAAGCTCCAATACACACCGACATCCCCGCAATCATACCGCACACACTATCTCTGGTCTTGCGCAATACCTAGTTGTTCACAATGGATCCGTATTCGCATGAAGGAGGTACTATTGTTTGCCAAATCCTGCAAGCCCCGTACCCCACTAACACACCCTAGAACTCTTGAACATCCATACAGCCTTCCACGCTGGGGCCTACCAACAGGTCCTCGACTTTGACACGTCCGGGTTCTCCTCCGAAAATGCCCTTCCCGTCCGCGTCCTCCAACTCCGCTCACAGATCGCCCTTGGCCAAGCGAAAGAGGTCGCTACCTCTCTTGCCAAAGAAACCACGCCAGACCTCGTAGCTGTACGGTTACTCGCTGAGAACGACGCGGGCAAGGATGTACTAGAAGATGTGAAGAAATTGGTTGAGAAGGAGGGTCAAGAGAACTTGACGGTGCAGTTGGTGGCTGGCATGATATTGGAGAGGGCTGGGGAGACGGAAGAGGCGCTGAGTGTGCTGAGCAAGCACCAGGGAAGCTTGGACGCGTACGTTGAGGACTGCGACAGTCATGAAATAAAAACTGACAATACATGGGATATAGTGTGGCACTGATCGTTCAGATACACCTGCAGCAGAACCGCACCGATCTTGCCTTGAAGGAAGCGCAGCGCGCACGGAAATGGGCACAGGACAGCCTCTTAGTTAACCTTGCCGAATCATGGGTTGGGTTACGTGAGGTACGTCTCCTCTTCTCGCACACGACACTGACGACTAATTCTCTTTTCAGGGCGGCGAGAAATACCAATCGGCATTCTACGTCTTCGAAGAACTCGCACAGACCTCACAATCGCAATCACCACACTCCCTTGTCGCACAAGCAGTCTCAGAACTACACCTTGGTCGTCTGCCCGAAGCTGAAGCTGCGCTACAGCAAGCAGTGCAACTCGACGCACAGAATGCAGACACGCTCGCGAACCTCATCGTGCTGAACACACTACTGGGCAAGAAAGAGGAGGCCGCACAACTGAAAGAGCAGTTGGCGGGCGTAGACAGCGAGCACCAAGTCTTGACAGACTGGGCAGAGAAGAAGCAGGAGTTCGAGCGGGCGAAGGCGAAGTATACCCCAAAATTCGAGGCGGCAGCTTAGGGTGTGGGCGGACACAAGATGAAAACGAACAGTAGGAATATGAGCGTAACGACAGCATGAGATGATGCTAGACTAGTAGGATGAGGTTAACGGGAACCCAAGAGAACTGAATAATCCCAAAAGACAATATCAACTGAGTATTATGAACAACGGAACACTCAATACACTGGCTCTCAGTCGACTGAGATTTAGACGCAGTAGCCTTCCACCTACAATGAAGAGGCAATATCATCTGTACCACGTGTCGTCGCGTTGCATGATCTGGGGTAATGTTGCACAAAGTTTTGACGCGATGCTGTATTTTGTCAATTGTTGATTCGTGGATTTGAAAGAGCTATTCGCAGCTCGCTTCCTGTAGGCATTACACCTCCATCGTAATCCCACACCTAGCTTTGTTTTTCGGACGAAACGGAGGCCGGCTCTGCGTGTGAACCTGCAGAGCTGACATGCCTAGAGCTGCATTCCTCCTCTTTCTACTTGGCTTCTACAACTGCCGATGCCACTATCCCTTTGAATCTTCTTCACCGTAGATCTTACTACTTATAAGTCAAGGCTCGCCAACAAGAACCGTCTTCGGAGAAAGTTTGTTGTGCAAGCTAGAACAGTAGTGGAGATGCTCGTGATGTGTCCAAGTCAGCCAAGCAAGAGGTGGGGCTAGACTAGGCGTGGATCTCCCGCAGCACGCGATTCGGGGTTAAGGGTTCACAAGCACCATTCTTCGTCCGCTACCCATGTGTACCCCTCCTACGCGCGTACTCGCATTCGAACACACGCTTTCAAGCACATGCGATGATTACCATCTCTCGTTCAGTCCGACGGTCAGCGGCTAACGCTCGAGACACCCCATTGCATAACGCAGCGCTCCTTGCGACGTTTTCTGCGTGGCGTCGGATATGACACGTTCCGAACGCCCACCAAGCACTCTTGGAACAAGCTTAAGTTTAGCACTCTGGCCAATGCAGCGCACCCTTTCCCTCGATTTAGCATGGTTCTGTAGCACTATGCCGTATCTGTGAGGCGGGTGAATGTTTTGGGAGAGCAGGGCGCCGCGGCGGTGGATATGATGGGTCTTGGTGGGCGCCAGAGGGCGTGCATACGGACAAGATGCACGAGACCGCCATGTGGTGTCGACTTGGTCCGGCGGCACGCTGATTTTGACTGGCGTTGGAATATCCCGCAGATGGAGCTGGTAGGCAGATATCTCTAGTCGGTCGGACCCAGATGTGGATTACTCTGCGGATTTCGTGCGGCCCACGCAGGTCTCGTTTTTTTCGTTCGGTCTTCGCCTCGTGAGTGACCCGGTGGTGTACATATAGATGCTGTCTGGCGTCTACATGTATGGTGAGCTTGCTCGTTAGTCCTCGCAAACATACATGGTTATATATTGCGAGCCACGTACCATTCCTGCACGTTGCTCCACACTTATTCCCGAGGATTTACTACATAATTAGTGCGGTGTCGTCATGGTCATGAAGGAACGAGTGCGGGAACAAGTTCAGGTCCCACGTCTTGACAGCCCGATAGAAGAGGCACAAACACCGCTGTTGGAAAATATGGTGATTGGCGTACCGCCCGTTTTCGAGGGCTTAACAAAAGAGATTGATCAGTTGGTCGAGCAACCGCTGTTGGGTCCGAAATCGGAATTCCCTTCGCGTAGGTACATATCGGGTCCCAATGGAAAGTAGGGTTGCTGACGCTGTGCACAGCATCGTTTACATTTGCACGGAAAGATGTCTCTGGAAATAGGAAACCACAGGCCATTGCCCACCGAGGGTACAAAGCAAAGTTCCCCGAAAACACAATGGGCGCTTTCCGAGGAGCAGTTGAAGTCGGTGCCGAGGGACTCGAGACTGACATACATTTGTCGAAAGACGGTGTAGTCATGTTGTCACATGTGAGTCGAAACAAGACGTGGGATATATAGAATGCTGACAAGACCCAGGACAAAGATCTGAAAAGATGCTTTGGACGAAACGAGAAGCTCATTGATTGCAGCTACGACTTCTTGAGCAAGCTGAGGACCTTAAAAGAGCCGCCTCAATCGATGCCCCGGCTAATTGATCTCCTCGAGTATCTTGCGCAGCCTGGATTGGAAGACATCTGGGTACTCCTAGATATCAAAGTATGTTGACTTAAGATGCCTGAAGTCTCCACAAGTCACTGGTATTCTAACTCTTCCACAGCTTGATAACGACCAAGAAGACGTAATGCGAGCGATCGCAAATGCCATCAGCAGCGTCACTCCCTCACCTACCCGCCCATGGCAAAGCCGCATTGTCCTGGGCATCTGGGCTGCAAAATATCTCCCTCTCTGCTCGCGCTACCTCCCCAACTTTCCCGTATCCCACATCGGTTTCTCCATCGCCTATGCCTCGCATTTCTTCGCCGTCCCCAACATTTCCTTCAACATGTACCAAGCTGCCCTCATGTTACCCTGGGGCCGTGCTTTTGTCCGCAAAGCGCAGCGCGACGGACGGCCGGTATATGCGTGGACGGTCAACGAGGAGCGGCGGATGCGGTGGGATATTCGTCATGGGATTGACGGGGTCGTTACAGACGACCCGAAGTTGTTTCTGGAGGTGCGGCGGGGCTGGCACGATGGGATGAAGGAAAACTTCAGCCCGCTACTATGGCTAGATGTGTTGAGAGCAAACCTGTTTGTTATGATATTTGCGGTGTTCCTGAGGTTGAAGCATGGGAGTCCCAAGAAGCCGTTGGTGAGGGCGAAGGTCGAGAGCGGTGGTCATTAGAGTAAAAATCCATCGTGTGCTTCTTCGATCAGTACTTTAAGAGCACTTTGCCAAGTCAAACATCGAATGGCATAAACTGCATCTAAAACGGCCCGTTGCAAGTGGACTATGTTGACCTGTAACGTGTGCGGTGTATGTGAAGAGCCAAATGGCGAGCGACCAACTCGCGGGTGGCCCGAGCACGCCCGACGCGTCGTTGAAGCTCCCCGCACGCGTTCGACCTGCGCTCAACTGCACCCAACATGCCGCGGTAAGCTGCACAGAACCCTACTCCAGCTCCATGATGCTAACGGATCGAAAGGGAAATTATCACCCTTCAGGCCGGCCAATGCGGCAACAGCGGTACGTCCAACTGCACCTTTTCATGCCCCGCCTACATCCCGTCCGAATGGTAAATATTCGCGACGCCAAGCAGCAGCAAGCCGCAAAACCTACAAAGCCCGCTGACATGTGGGTGGACAGTCGGCCAGCAGTTCTGGCAGCAGTTGTGCCAAGAGCACGGCATCAACCGCGATGGAAATCTCGAAGATTTTGCGACCGAAGGCGGTGACCGCAAGGATGTCTTCTTCTACCAGTCCGACGATACACGCTATATCCCACGAGCCATTCTATTAGATCTTGAGCCCAGGGTACTTTGCTCTATGTATCAGTGTCACGAAGACTTTGCTGACCAGTCAGGTACTCAATTCAATACAATCAAGCGCGTACAAGAACATCTACAACCCGGAAAACTTCTACATACACAAGGATGGTACAGGCGCAGGAAACAACTGGGGAGCCGGATACAGCATGGGTGAGCAGGTGCAGGAAGAAATACTCGACATGATAGATCGCGAGGCAGATGGCTCAGACTCGCTCGAAGGCTTCATGCTGCTACATTCAATTGCAGGTGGCACAGGGTCTGGTCTCGGATCATTTATGCTCGAACGCTTGAACGATAAATTCCCAAAGAAGCTGATCCAGACATACAGTGTGTTCCCAAACACACAGGAGGGAGATGTCGTTGTGCAGCCATACAACAGTCTGCTCAGCATGCGGCGACTGACGCAAAATGCTGATTCGGTGGTAAGTACTCAAGATAGGTCTTGCTAAGAACACCACGTTAACATTTTAGGTGGTACTCGACAATGGTGCTCTTTCCAAGATCGCGGCAGACAGACTGCATGTACAGGCTCCGTCCTTCCAGCAAACAAACCAGCTCGTTTCCACAGTCATGTCTGCCAGTACAACGACGCTTCGATATCCAGGATATATGCACAATGACCTTGTCGGCATAGTAGCATCACTGATTCCGACCCCGCGTTGTCACTTTTTGATGACCTCTTACACGCCCTTTTCCGGTGAGAACGTGGAGCAAGCCAAGACCGTGCGAAAGACTACCGTTTTGGATGTGATGAGGCGGCTACTACAGCCAAAGAGCAGGATGGTATCTACCAATCCGACCAAGAAGAGCTGCTACATGTCCATTTTGAACATTATCCAAGGCGAGGCGGATCCGACTGATGTAAGTCAAACCTTCTTCGCTATCAAAACATAATACTAAAAATATGTAGGTCCATAAGTCTCTTCTGCGTATCCGAGAACGTCGTTTAGCTACCTTCATCCCTTGGGGTCCCGCATCGATTCAGGTCGCTCTTACCCGGAAGTCTCCTTATGTTCAATCACCGCATCGTGTTTCGGGCTTGATGTTAGCTAATCATACTGGAATCGCGACTCTCTTCAAGCGAATGGTTATGCAATATAACACGCTGCGAAAGCGGAATGCTTTCTTGGAACCTTACAAGCGCGAGGCTCCCTTCCGGGACGGCCTAGGTGAATTTGATGAAGCGAAAGAAGTAGTGCAGAGCTTGATAGATGAGTACGAAGAGGCGGAGGATCCGAACTACCTCAGCAAAGAAGATCCGCCTGCGGAAGAGGGCGAAGACAAGCGCGTTGCTTAGGACAGACGTTTTTGCGGTCTTTTACTTGACGATTCAGAACCATATCAAACGCGACCTGCTTGTTTTTTTGGGCTGCGATGGCGCATTCTGGGTGGAAAATGGTTATGCAGTATGTTTTATGATACCATTTCGAATGTGAGACTTTCTTGAGAGAGCTCTTCAGTTTCTCTCATCAACCACGCGACCCCCAAAAGGTTAGCGTCTTCGCTTAGATCGTGTCGACCCGCTGAAAATCATGGCTGCGCGCGTCTAGATATCGCCATAACTCCCGTGTTTCCATACTTTTACAGGACACTTGAAATCGAAATTGCCAGATCTTGATCTTTGACCACTGGACACTGCAACACCATGGCTGAACAGGCTGCCGAGGCATCTTCATCCTCAGCTTCACCATCCGCTCCGGCTTGTGCACAATGCTCTGCAACACCTGAGTCCTTAAAGCAATGTCTCAAGTGCCATAGCGTGTCGTACTGCAACCGCGACTGCCAGAAAGCCCACTTCAAGACGCATAAGAAGGAGTGCGCGGCTCTGGCGCAGGAGTACGTCAAATCGCACGAGCCGAAGATGGCAAGTAGGGCACCGCCAAGGGAAAGTGGCAAGGGGAAGGGGATCGGGAAGTGGGAGGTAAGTCATTACCTGGTTTAATCTGGAGGTCTTCAGAGGTTTTCTTCAGGCTGGTGGTAAAGCGATGCTAATGTGAGAGTTTAGTATGATACTTGAGTGGTTCTGAGCTCTGAGCTTTGAGTATCATTGGAGGATGGAGCTTGAAGGAAAGAGGCGTAGGAAAAGGTCTAAAGCGCTAGTCAGATTAATGACAACAGTCTCAAACCGCGTTCTACTTTGGCATGGGCATATGGGGTCGGCTATAGTGCCACAAGCGCGGAAATGTGGATGCGAGTTCGAATTACGAGCCGCAATGGGAAAGGGGAGCAGAACTCCTTACTCCGCAATGGAATTAAGTTCTTAGAGATTTACGCCCGTGGTTCTGTAGGCATTGAGTAACTCAAGAGTGATACCACTTCTGTTGGAACATCAGAGGAGCCACGAACAATCGTCTGTCAGAAGAGCACACAGTGTTGCTCTCGCTCTACGGATTTTTGAATAATGATTTCGGCTCAAGTCGTGTTCGGCTATCTCATCTATAAGAAGCTTCACAAAACCAGTAACTGAGAAGCGGTTCGTTCCCTTAACGAACGCTTCTTTAAGATAGCCACGTATGGTCGACGTATGACTACAACGCGAATGCACCTTAGAGATATCCCACTTTCAGAACCTCGACCAGCAGCTGCACAAAAGAAACGCCATAGATTCAAATTACATACAAATTAGGTGGTATGCACGCAACAACTACGTTCACCCCACGATGCCCTTTTCATAGGGGTAACATTTTTCTATGAGCGACGTCCGTGGTCTCCAAACTCCTATTTCCCGCGCCAACTTAGGGCTTGAATCACCCAACATGTGGCCTTGTCTCTTGGCTATTAATGAGACAAGTGTTCATATAGAACGGGTTTGTTGCATGGCAGTGGTAAGCATGATTTGAATCATGCGTCTTTGTACAATATGGGCTCCTATATCGGTAGGCCTCCGTCCGGTCGGTAGCTTATCATGTGGACGTCATCGCGTCAACGTTCCGTTAATGTTTTGTTATTAGTTCATCGTTCTGTTGTGAAGCAGTATACGAGTCAGATATGGCTGCAGCGAGCTGTTATGTGAAGAGTTGGTTGTCCAATTAGCGTCAAGCCGCCTGATAAGGTTAGATTAGTACACCCGTCATAGGAAGTTTCTACGCCTCATTATTTCTTCCACACCATTTCATCCCGAAGTTAGCGAGTATTCTATCTTACCTTGACTGTACATCACGGCTTCAATATATCGCCCGTAGACCACGTTTATCGAGGTCACGCCGTCAGCTCAGGTCCGTAACGGCACGTTTACACAACGTTCGCAAGCTCAAGGTACGTTCCGCGGTTTTTAGCGTATTATCACCGGTTACTTCTCATTGGATCGTCCCCACTTCAACATCCCTTGAATGTAAATCAATTCACTCTTTACGATTGATTTAGTGGTCTGAAGCGATGAGGCTTTATCTATCCACTCAGACCCTGATCTCCGGCCTCGTGCCGTAAAGCGCGCGTAGCGCACCAGAACCGCCCCGGCTTGCCTCGGGCTTGAGCATTTTATCTACATTCCAACGCCACTAGCAAGTTCCCCCGTTTTAACAGACCACTGCCGCGTTCGTTGTTGTTTTTATCTTGAATACTGCGCCGAGCAAGCACTTTACCCCTCCTAGTCAGCTTACGCATTCCCATCTCGTCATCATGGCTAACTTTCGGACTTTCATCCCAAATAATAGACCTAACTTCGACCCAGATATAATGACTCGTATGCAAAAAGATCTCTCAAGTTCATCGCACTCAGAAGGTTCCTTGGAGACGAACGGGCACGATATGGCAGCCGTGCGGAGAGCCGTGGGAAAAGTCCCGCACGTCTGTGTGGTAGGCGCTGGTGTCGCTGGATTGCGATGCGCAGATGTTTTGTTACAACATGGAGTCAAAGTCACGATACTCGAAGGGAGACATCGTGTCGGTGGCAGGGTACGGCTAGATCCCTTGGTCCGAAACGGACACGTGACTAAAGTAAGCAGCTCTGCCAAAGCGATGCTCTAGGTCACAAAGTCGATCTGTAGGTGTGCCTTGCCTTTCTTTTTCTTTTCTTTATGAAACGTCATCTTCTTAAGGTTCAGCGATTAACGCGCTTCGAGTGGCCCGAACTGGATCCATGGCACCGATAACAATCCGATGCTAGATCTGGCGAAAGAAACAGATACCATTACGATGAACTGGGACGGTCGACAATCGGTGTTTGACAGGTCAGGCAAGCAGATGCCTGGGAAAGATGCTGGCGAAAATTCAGAGGTTGTATGGGGGATCATTGAGCAGGCTATGAAATATTCTGAAGATGAGACTGCATCCATACCAGTTGACGAGAGTCTTTACGATTTCTTCAAAAAGAAGGTACCAGAAATAATACCTCAAGAGATGGAAGGGGACAAAGAGGTTGAGAGAAGAAGAGAGACTATTTTGAATATGTCGGAGATGTGGGGCGCGTTCGTTGGAAGCCCCATCGAAAAGCAAAGCCTCAGATACTTCTGGTTGGAGGAATGCATTGACGGAGAGAATCTATTTGTTGCGGGAACGTACCACAAGGTCCTGGACCGGATAGCGGAGCCTGCCTTGAAACGGGCGAATATCAAATTCGGACACAAAGTGCAAAAAGTTGTGTCTTCCGGGACAGAGGAAGAGCCGAGTGTCGAGGTACTTGTTGATGGGCAGCAAAGCCTGACTTTCGACGAGGTCGTCGTGACGACTCCTCTCGGATGGCTGAAGAGAAACGAGGATGCTTTTGAGCCTGCGCTTCCTGATGGGATCAAGCAAGCAATAACCTCAATCGGCTATGGGCATTTGGACAAAGTAATTCTTGCCACATTCTCTTAATTCAAAATGTACTGACCCTCTTTCAGGTATACATCACGTTCCCTACCGCATTCTGGAATAAGTCTACCTCGAACGATCTCACTACCACAAAGTCTCACGACCAATCCATCCCCAACGTGACAGCTACAACGGTTCCAATCCATCAATCTTCTGCTAATGATGAGCCATCTGTTAATACAAAACACTACCCGGGCTTCACCCAATGGATAAAGCCCGCCTACGCGTCCTCCACCAATCCCTCTCAGTGGCCCCAGGAAGCAGTGAACCTCGCCGCACTTCCCTCACCAACCGCCCACCCAACTCTCCTCTTCTACACCTACGGACCCACCTCCCTCCATCTAGCCTCGCTTCTGAAAGAGCACACACCTCCCGTCACCAAGCCTGACGAGGCCGCTCGCAAAGTCCTGATAGACTTCTTCCACCCCTATTTCTCGCGGTTACCAAACTACTCTCCCACCGATCCATCTCACCAGCCATCGGAGATGCTCGCGACTATTTGGGCAAATGACGAGCTTTCCGGGTACGGCAGCTATTGCAATTTCCAGGTTGGGCTGGAGGCCGGGGATCGCGACATTGAGACTATGAGAAGAGGTGTGCCCGGGCGAGGGCTTTGGTTTGCCGGCGAGCATACGGCGCCTTTTGTGGCGTTGGGGACGGTTACCGGGGCGTACTGGGCGGGAGAGGGGGTTGCAAGGAGGATTGCGAGGGCTTGGGGTGTTGATGGGAAAGGCGGAGAGACGAACGGTCATGTGGATGGGGCTGTGTAGAGTATGCTAGGTGGGAACTAGGCTTCTACTCCGCTCCACTATGATAACGACCTGCGGGTATCTCTACTCAATACATGGCAGTGCAGGGTAAATCATGCTCTGCACGTCCTGACTACGCTCGATGATGAGATCGTATACGCAATATACAATATGAACGGCCGCTAGATCACTCATATTGGGAGACCATTCTAGACTGTGGATTAAAACCCAATTCAGGAGCACTTGTTTTACTCGAGCATCAACCAAACGCTCTGTACAATCTCTCAGCCTTTAGAGCACCGAGTATAAGGGATACACATACTTATCTTTCGCTCTTATCTCATTAGCGTTAACCAAAGTCACAAAATTATCCTCTACTATTTTTAAAACCTCATATATTGAATTTCCCTTCCAGACGTGAGTAACAGCCAGATTGCCTACGCATCGCACATCGCAAAACAAGCGGAGCAGCACAGACGCTGCGAAATAGAAAAACCTCGCCCCTCATACATAAGCCACCACGTTTCCTACTTATGTCCCCTTCACAAGGCCATCGATAAGGACCTGTAACGCGATGTGATCCCCAAACAAGCCCGCTCTCACTTCGACATTGATGCCCATCCCGCTCTCGCCCACAACAAACATATCGTGCCTCAAATCAAGCTTTAGCAATGGATGCGATGGGTCGTTGATCCCCGTGGGAAGCACCTTCTTAATGACTGCGTGCCACCGTGCCGGATCCACGTTTATGTCCGGCCACTTGCGCTGCACCACTTTGCACCAGTAGTGCTTGCTTCTCCGATTGAACCCGACGATGACCTCGAAAGTGGCAGATGAGCCGTACGGCGACGACTGTGCGCGCAAGAAGAAGACGCCTAGGAACTCAAGGGTAGTAGCGGGAATGGCAAGCTCGTGGGTCCGCGCGTCCCATTGCGAAGGTGGGAAGACAGATGTTATGCGGACTGATGGGGGGACAGAATTATTTGCGATGCGGCGTTTGGCGTAGAAACAACGCATTTCTGACGTGTAGAAGTCGGGTGGTATGGATAGCTTTTGTCTCACGTAGATGGGACGGGGCTGGCCTGTGGGCCAATTGTCCATGGGGACCAGCGAGCCTGCTTCGACGCGTGCATACTGTTTGCCACCGTCTAGGCATTTTAAATATATGGCGAGCCGCTGGTTCATGGAATTGTTACAGCGGATCAGGGCCAGAAACCGGGTCCTGTCTTTCGGGTCGATGAGGAACTCGAGCTCGAGGTTGAGACCTATAGCGGTTGGACTCAAAGGAAACGTATATGGGGTACCATCCCGCTCCACAGAGCGGCAGTCGCGAAATTCGAGTGGTGAGCGTGCAAGAAGGCCTCTATAGATGGATCTGTGAGCTTGCTGAGATTCTCTGTTAACAGCTCGCCAGGCGAAGAGTGAATAGTCATCGGTTGTTTTAAGGATCTCCTCTTGGAGGCGGATAAAGGCCTTTTCTCCCTCCCCGTAGAGGAGTGGCATCTGGATGTCGAAGATACCCAGGAGACAGTACGCGGTATCTTCAATGCGCGTAGTTTGTCTGTAGCATGCCCAGGACATCCTTTCAGCAAGTGAGAGCTCACTGAACTCTCCGTTGTCTAGAACGAAAATTGGTATGCCAGTCGCATCCGAGACTTCCTCAAGAAACTCGCGCTTGTCCCCCATAAGCGACCAGTCCTGGTAGTAGAACCGCAGCGATGTTGGCGCCACAAGTTCCTGGAGGGTCCACCCCCTGGTAAACCAACGAGAGTTTGTGAACACGATGTTTGCCGCTTCAGTAGTGGCTTGTGTGTCTATTGTTGTTTCACCAGCAGGTTTGACATCTTGAAGAATAACCAGACACACGCCCGACTCTTGGTACCACTTGTACATGGAGTTTATAGACTCCTGGAGCTCTGCACTCGAAGTCTTGTCGATGCAACAGGTCTGCGTAAAGATACTACAGTCAGCTTCAAAGGGAATCATGCCTCTCCAGTGATGGAAGACGAACATCTATCCAGATCCATTGAAAGCCCAACGTCTTCGCCTCCTTAGCCGAGTATACGATCTTGCGATAGCCCTCCCTGCTCATCAGCGCGTCTTCGCTCGTATTCGGAATCTCCATGCCGGCACCCCAATTACCACGCACGAGCATTTCCATGGCCGCAAGAATCGGGCCAGAATGACCATTGTCACCGAGGTTCTTGAGCTGAGAATGCTCTGTTGCTTGACTGCTAACGGCTTGAGACATGGAGCGCACGCGTGTGATCAAAGACATGTCTTGAAACGTGACCTCGTCGGGGCCCCAGGTATGCGACAGGATCGCGTAGGCGGGGACATTTTGCTCGCTGAAGGTCTTGATCTCAAGTGTAACGACATCGATCAGTCGCATGCTAGTATCATGAGTGGCTGCCGCGCCGGGGCATTTGTGAAAGAGGAGTGGATGGCGGGGGTCTGACTGGGGCGGAAGACTGTGGGGACGGCCGCCTAACCGCTTCTGGCGTCGGCGCGTATACACTCTTGCTGCCTAAACCACTATCTCACTTTTTACATGTGTACTCTCGTTCGTCTCGTTAACTATCATTTCAACTTGGAGCTTCGACCAAAAATGGCACGTCTCGATGATCTACCGAATGAACTGCTAGCTGCAATAGCAGCGTACTTCCAACCCACCCGTCAATTCGCAGACGAGCATCCCCCGGACTTTAGGACCCGTCTGGCAATTAACAAACTCCGGAGGCAATCTCTGTTGTCGCTATGTCTGACTTCCAAGCGATACAAATACATTGCTGAGCCCTGTCTGTACGCGGACATCGCCTTCAACGATGCTGGCACCCAAGCATCCGAGAGACTGGACCGCCTCCTGGTGACCATGATCCGCGACCCCAGGCTCGCCCGTAGCGTGCGGTACGTGGAGTATCTCCCGCTGACCTTCGGGGAGCCGTTGGAACGGCCCAACCGACCGGATGCGCACATTATTAATCGGGAAGCGCGGCGCCTCTTCTGCGAGCCTGCAATGGCCATGTTCAGGAAGCAATACTACCCCGGCTTTGAACGCGGACTGGCGCAGGTGGCGTTGCTGCTCTTCCTGACCCCGGACCTAAGACATCTGGCTTGCAGGATGCGTACTCTCGAGAGTGAAGGATGTGGCTGGCTGCTGGCGCATGCGCTGGGGTTCAAACTAGATATTGGCTCGGGGTCGGAGGGCGCCCCATGGGAGAAACCGGGCGAGCTGCCGAAGCTGGAGCGCTTGTTCCTGGTCTTGACTCCGGGGACGAAGTTCAGTAGAGGTCCCGAGGGTATTTTCGAGGCCCGGACAAGCTGGGTGAAGCTCGTGCAGTCCACTTTCGATAAACGTTCTGCTGAAGGTCTGCCTACGTTGGAATATCGCGTCGAGGACGGCTGGTGATTGTCTCTGTTGCCGTTCGGTAACCCGGTTGCACCCCGGAGACCGTAGCTAGACGATACCACCGTGCCATGCAAAGCTTTGTACTCAGTGATCCGAGGCGGTCCGAATCTTACGTCGTCCGTCTACGCCACGGCCAAGCATATTGAACACGCGTTCGCAACCTTTGCTCTGTATCAGGCGACCCAATCGAGCCCAGAGACACTGCTTACCCTGGAGGTGGCCTTCGCCGCGGAGAACATCGACGGCTGAGCTCACCGATTCATTCCCCTGCAGACAAGCACATATACATGGACCCGTGCATATGCACAATTCCGATCTTCCTTTGCCCTTACACTATTCCCGGCTCTCTTATCAAGACACGTTAACCGCCTCACGGAACTGTCATAGAAAAAAATCTTACACAATCCTTTTATCTCTTATATAAGATATGCATTGCGCATAGATGATCACATACGACCATAGGACCTTGAGAACAGAGCTTCCCGTTCGCTCAGCTGTACTTAAGCAAGGTACCGGCGGATTAGTACTCAGGTCGGTGACGACTGGGGAATCCCCGCTGTCGTATGTTTTTTGTTCTCGATCCGTTCTCTGTCTAGCGGATCATTGTGTGGTGGGTGACCATCGTACAAGGAAGCGGCAGAATCTTAAGAAAGTGGCTGAATCGCATGTGCAGTGAAGGGGGTCAGGGGCTTAAATTTTTGTTTTGAGGACGCAGAGAGAAGCATCCTGGGTAGAAATAAGCAATGGCCCATGTGTGTGTATGGTCAGTTGGTGTAACAGCAGGGTATTGCGGATGTGAAGTGTGGGAGCCTTCGCATTGTTGGTAGTCCGAGCTGTATGATACCCAAGCATATCACCTGGAGCACACGACCTTGTAATGCGACTTCGTCTAGACCTGATCTGATGCCCTGCTACGCGCTTAGTTGCTTAGCCAGTGTACGCCTACAAGCAGATTGTAGCCACCACTCACATGCTAGTCATTTCGTTTGGCCAGTGCAATACGCCTTTCCCAACTGAAATTTTTTTTCCTCCGATGTAAGATTATCCCCGAGATTCGTGCATAACGTCGCCTGATTTACTATCTAGAACTCGAGCGCTCGGCCGGATCGGCGCGGATGCGCATTCAACGCTTCCTTTCTCGGTTGAACATGCTCTGTTAGCAAGCCTCACTCACCGAGCCAATGCCACGGACTACCAGCCAGCAAGTCAAAGCGAAGGTACCCCAGATGCAGGCGTCCAATGGACACGGGCCCCTTCACCCGGAGCCTAACCCCGACCAACGCGCCCGCGCCCATCGCGTCCAGAAAACAAAACATACGACGTTCATTTCGGCGATCAGGGCACCAGAGGGAAAAAAAAGAGGTCGGCGAAGCATCCATAACATCCAGGGGGTGGACAGACACGTCGTCAAGGATCAACAGCTGATCGCCCACGCCTCCGTGTTTTCTGCGGCCGCAACATGCAGCCCTCCCAAAACAGATCGTGACATGGCTGCATCTGCGCATATCAACCCTGCATGCGGGAACGCCGTGCCGGGATTGCACGCTATGGCCTCCTGGCGATCTTCCCCTGTCATGAGCTTTTCTTCTCGAACACTGTTGGATTGGGATGCCGCGGCGCCGTCGCCCGTGCGAAGATGGAAATTGCATGCGGCATCAGCAAGACGGATCTTCGCCTCATGAGCGCATTCCAGGGGGGGAGGCGTACGAGTAGACGTCTTGGCGTCTCTATATCGATTACTTACGGTATAAGGAAGGCGTGAAATGCAGGAGATTCGGACGCTACTGCACGTCCAGAATGCCTGCTTTGCTATTATAGGAGGCTGCTAAGGAAACGCAACGGCTACGGAAGGTAAGTCGTACGATCTGCGGACGACGTATACGTATACGTAGGCGAACTGCCCAAGGGTGGCTGCTTTGTATCGCAAATTCAGCTCGGCCTGCGAGGGCAAGGGCAACGCTCGTCGCGTGTTACTCAACGAGTGAGGTGGTGTAATTGGCCAGGTGCATGCACAGCCAGGATCGGATCGAGATTTCTGCGCGCTGGTCCGTCGACCGGTGTGGAAGGACTGTCTGTACTCGCATCCTCAAGGGTGGTACATTGACACAGGATGTGAGTTGTCGCAAGCAGCGTTTTAGCCGCGCGGCCACACGTGGGCGAGATGGCTACGGGGTCTGTGCCGTCTGTCTGCCTCTGTACTCAATTTGAGTTCCTTGCGCCGGCGAAGGTGCTCGCTAGGTGCAGCAGTAACACAGCAGCATCGCTGAATAGTTGAGCTGGCCTGAAAACACAAGGCTAGTAAGGAGATTGTAAGCATCGAAGAGCTAGCCTTCTCTTCATAGGGTAAGCGATGCTCTCCTCCGCGCGGGTTCAGACAGCAGATGCTGGTCTGCGTAAAGCAGCAACGCGGAACGACAGATCTACGATCCGGCGCAGAGCCGGCATCGGGAGCCCCGCCTGCAACGTCCCGAGACGTCTCAATGCAATCAACACATAGACTTTTTGGACAACGCCAAACCACGAATCAAGCTGCGGGATCCATGGGCATGAAAGCCGTTGTGGGGCATGTACCTGCCCATCTCCGCAAAGTGTGGGGCAGTCGCTGCGGCACGGTGTTGAGTCCAACCATGATGGAGCCAGCCTCGCAGCTGCAGTACACACATACATGCCCCAGGCCGGTTACGGTTGGGCCAATCTCGAAATAGCTGCCGGCAGAATTGGTGGACGGGCTTCGCGTCCTCTGCATGAATACGAGAAGAGTTCGAAGCGAGAGACGTTCAGAGCAAAGGAGATTCGCGAGGCCGCATCTGAGCTTTTTGACAGGGCGCCCCTCGGCTGCCGTGTTCCAGTTGCCTCTGGCAGTGTAGATCCAAGAGCAGAAGATGCGTACCCACCTGCATAAGCGAAGGTAAGCGGTCTTCAGGACAGGATGGCCAATGCCCTTGAGCTGGGATACCGTGGCATCGCGGCGTTGATGCAACCTGGAATCGCGTCGTCGGGATTTTCCCACAAAGAGAAAGTCGCGTAGAGTAGTTTGATTGAGGGGAGGGAGAAGACAAAGTCGGTGAGTCTCAAAGCCCTGCAGCAGAATGGAGGCGAACGAGAGACTGAGTCGCAAAATGGCTCAAGAAATCGATGCCTGACACGGCAAAGGACACAAAAGGCGAAAGGCGCAGCATCATGGGCCCATTTCAAATCAGCGTGCGGGCGGTGGCATGCAGGAGAAGATACCGAATCAGGGCGGAAACAAGCAACCTTGCCTGCAGGATTTAGAGTTCGCCTACGGGAGTCGTTTGCGCGTCAGTCTTGACTCTTGAAACAGTAGCCGGGTGAAACATGGGTTAAGGGCAAGGTGGCATGGGACAAAGGCGGTTGTGGGGCCCTTTGCTCGCCTATCTTCATCGTTTACCAGCACCTGGAATCGATTGCGTGCGAAAAGAGCGAAGGGGGAAAGTCGAGTTTAGCCTGGCGCCGCAGCGGTGCGTCTGTGGCCCAACGAAGCATGCCTAGCGAACCTTGCCGTGTCTTATTTCCATTCTGACAGCGGCGAGATGCTTGAGGTGCAGGATCTCAGACATGCAGAGCATATGTGATGTGCGCGGGTGATATCATGGCCAATTATACCCCACCTTGTGTATCTGATTGGCATGGGGCAGAGTATAGGCAACGCCGAGGTAACGGGCAGGCGGGAGGCCTTGTAGGTGGAGGACCAGGAATCCCGAGATGCCACTCAAGGCGCTGGCAACAGCAGTCAGCGAGGCGTGGTAAAGCAGATTGCGTCGAATTGGGCGTCGAGATAGCGGGTTGTCTTATGATGACAGGCGGCGGCTGGGTAGAGCGGAGGAAGGCCTGGAAGCAGTAAGGGATCGAAAGGATCGTACCACAAATCTACCCGCGCAGGATCGTCGCAGCTAGACGGTGAGGATGATTTCACAGGGGAGCTGCGGGGTTGGCACTGGAAAACGTGTAGAGGTGTACAGGATACAGGACACAGGACACGGCAGCGCTAGATCAGCTGATGCGGCTGCGGTTGGGTGATTGAGTGATTGGTTGCAAGCCACATATGCGGATGAGAAATGCGTGGACTGCAAACATGTGGCACGCTGAACCTTGGTTCGCGAGCTGCGGCAGCACACGGGATGATGCCTGCAGCGTCTCGTGATGACGGAGGGCGGGCAGGGGGACGTCATGTCGCTCCGCGGTGCCGGCAGCAGGCAGGGAGGCAGGCAGGCAGGCAGGCAGGCAGGCAGGGAGAGGGAGCAGAGGAGGCGAAGAGGCGCAGAGCGTGGAGCGTGGGAATGGACTCGTCGACGAGCGAGTGTCTGTCTTGTGACGGGCGCGTTCGGAGATACAGGGCCAAGCGGCGACGGCGTCAGATGAGTTGGATCTCGATTCGACGCGCGCCGATGCCGATAGCGTGGAGGCGTGGGCAAGATGCTGGGACAGGCCCGCAGTTCACGCCTCTTTTTGACAGCGGCGGGCGAGCAGGACGAACGGATCGGGGCCGCGCACGTGCAGGCAGTGTCCTCATGGCACACGGCGCTGGAATAGAGGGCTTTGGGGTACCGCGGTTTTGCAGCGCCGCGCGGGCGGGTCGCGCAGGAGCGGCCCCCATGGCAGGCTGATCAGGCCACTCTGGACGCCACGACGACTCGCCATCTGGAGGCGACTTCGCTCAACGTATACTATGTGCTATGCATGCGCTGCGGAGGCTGCCCGGACGTTGGCCCGCGATCCGCGTGGTAGCGTCGATGCCGCCGGCCCAGCGCCCTCAGCAGCGCTCGTCGCGTCGCCGTGCAGGGCGCCGGGGGGCTCATCGATCGGCGCGCGGCAGGCCCCAAAGCAGCGGGATGCTGGCGGCTGCTGCGAGGCTGCCGGGCGCTGCTGGGGGCTCCTGGGGCGCGGCCGTTTCCCACCAGCGACAAGGGCCTGCAGCGCCATCTGGTGCCCGTCTAGTGCCACGCCCGCCGATCTTGCCTGGTCTGCCCACGCCTGCTTCCCTGCCCGAATGCTCATGGAGCCTCCACCACCTGCAGCCCGCTCGTCACACCCATCCGCCATCCATGCCCGCGCTGCCGGCCCATCTCCGATCGCTGCTAAGACACCAGGCGCCGCGTCTAATACTGGTCCTTCCCGCCCGACAAGCCCACTTCCAAGCTCTGCATTCACCACCGCCAGGACATCACGGGACCCCCGCCCAGCCCCATCGCGGCCATCGCGACCACCGAGCCCTCGCCCGCCTGCCCATTGCTGCCGCCCCGACTGCTTCTGCCCCGTACGCCAAAGAGGAGGATCTCGCTGGGAATCGAGTCGTGCCAGCCCCTCCACGGCCCACTGTGCCCGCCGCCGCATCCCGTTGCAACACCGCTGTGCGCCCGCCACCACCACCACCACCACCACCACCACCGAATCTGCCCTGTGGATCTGTGCCGCCCGTCTGCGACTCCAGGGCGCGTGCCCGCTGCCAAAGACGCTGCCGCTGAGCCTGGGGACCCGCCGGCGGCTGCTCGCTGGGCCGCAGTTCGCAGCACGGCTGGCCGTCTTGCCTGCGGATACGTACAGCGCACCCCGCAGCCGTTCGCTGCTCTGCCCTGCCAGCCGTGCGAGCAGCGTGCGCCCCGTCACCCTCGTCACCCCCACCGGCCATGGAGGCTCTCGAATCCAGGCAAAGGTCCGTGTTTGCTTCTGCCCTCCAGCCTGCCCTCGCTAACCTCCACTCCAGCTTTGGCCTCCCGTCAATAAGTAACCTGGACCAAATCAAGCGGGAAGAGATGGACTACCAGCGAAAGCACTCGGCTTCGGCCGCTCCCATGAACCCGTTGCACCCGCTTTCCCACCACCCTCACCAATCCCCGGCCGCCAGCGCACTCCCGGCTCCGCTGGGAGGCTTGCTGTCGCCCCCAGAGTCGCGCAGAACCTCTGGAGAAGACGATGCTCAACGGGCACCTGCGCGTCAATCGCTGCCCTCCATACAGGAGGCACTGGGCGGCTCCGAACAGTCTCACGCGTTTTCAGCATCCGCCCCTGGCCCCCCACCTGCACCTACCTCGGCGCCCCAGTCATATTTCCCTCCATCGACCTCCTCGCCGACGGACCAGAGGACCAGACCCTTTGCGACTGACCTCCACGGCAGCCAGGGCCCTTCAAATCCCTTCGCCCAAGCACGAAGTCCGTTCATGGGTACGTCGACAACGACTGGTCCTCCGCCCCCTCCGCCTCCGGCACCTTTGGATTCGCTACCGCGCCCTTCCTTTTCAGAACCGCGCCCGTCCTTCTCCGAACCTCGTCCCTCGTTTTCTGCACCTCAGCAGAACTCCAAACTCCCCACCCTTCATCCGCTTCGCACAAATCCGTCACCTCCTCCGGGTCCCGGACGACCCACTCATCCTTATTCCGCCTACCCGCCGCAATCCTCTGCCCCGTACGAACCTGCAGCGCCTCACTCGGCTGGTCCAATGAATCCCAACTATGGGTACCAGCAGCAGCAATATCCATCCGCTTATCCCTTGTCAGCACCACCTCCAGGAGCACCCAATTCGCAATATCCACCATCAGCATCAACCTACTCGGCACCTCCACGGCCGTTTGCTGGACAGTGGGATGGCCGCCCAGAAGAGAAGAAGCTCAACAGAGCCAGCCTTGCACCCTACGGTGAATCAGTGAAGAGGCATCTGGAAAGTTTCGACCTTGAGGCGTCCCTCAATGAGGTAGGCTCGACGACAGTTCCTTGTAATATTCACGCTGACCAGTCACAGATGGCTGAAGGTGCGGGTCGTATAACAGATTTTAGTAAAATCTACAGACAACGAGCCCACGAATCTCAGCGCATCGGCATGACCCCACAATCTATGCCACGCCTAGAAGAGGTGGATGACATGTTGAAATACAGCGAAAGGATACAGACCTCGCTGCAGCGGATGCGAGAAGTCGTGTTCAACCATCAGGCAAGCTTGGTGGAACCGCCGCAGGATGCGCGCTACACTCGAATAAACGGATATGAGCACGATGTCCAAAGCAATTACGGCGACGACGCCAAAGGCACTGGCGGTTTCGCAGGCCCAGACCCTAAGAAACGTCGTGGTGTAAGTTTGCTCCCCTGGTTTGGTCGCAAACATGAACTCATACCTAACAAGCCAACGCAGCGCGCGGCACCGCCGGGAAGGTGTCACAGCTGCAATCGAGCCGAGACCCCCGAATGGCGACGCGGACCTGATGGAGCGAGAACCCTGTGCAATGCATGCGGTCTTCGTAAGTCAAGCGTCCAAGTCCTTCTACTACCACGCTAATTCGATGAAGATTACGCAAAATTGACCCGCAAAATGGGTGGCAAACCGGCCATGACCAGCTCCAATCTAAGACCAAAATCGCTAGACCAAGCATCGCCCTCTGGATAGAGTCTACTGGCGTCCCTACCGAGTCTACGAGTTTACGCTTTGCCGATTCGGTGCCCTTAGTTCTTCTCCAAGCGGGACCTTGGTCGGAGTCGCCGTGCAGCATACAAAAAGTCATTTCATCATGCTCGTCCTAGCATTCTTGGCTAGGCTATACATACTCCTGGCTCCTGGCGTTACATATTCCCTTTCACGCATGGTCCATTCATCAGTCATTCACCGGGAAAGGGGCTTTGGCGTCCAAATCATATCACTGCATTTACGGAACCTGTACCTCATTTTTTTATTACTACCAGGCATCGTCGGCTCGTCTTACTAGAGACGCGCAAGGCTTTGTAAGTTTAATCGGCCTTTGGGCGCGGCTTGCGACATGTGTCTCGTTTGGATATACTTCGGTTGATTTTTATTTTCCCCTTTGGCGTGTTAGTATACCAGCATTTTGGCTCAGATACCGCAGGCTTCCAGGCCTGCCCCGGTTAAGGCGTTTTCTCATTGGGATGTGTAGTTACACGTTGATGGAAGGGGGGGAAGCGAAGGACTCAGAGACACTTTGTTAGAGGTGTACGGTGCAAGAGCGATTTGTGTCATGATAGCGTGCGTGGAAGAAGAGCAGACAGACAGTGCAAAAAGCTGAATCCATCCATCCCGTCGGTAGACAAATTGACGGAGCTACCGCTGTTCAACGACCCTCCCGTCTCGTCTCGTCTCGTCTCGTCTCGTCTCGTCCCGTCCCGTCCCGTCCTTGCCTGCCCGTCCTTCGCACACGTTCCAGCCCCTCAACGCCACGACTCTCCTCCTCCCCCTTCGAGTAACCCACGTCTCTACAATGCACGCTCCCAACTTCCACTCCCACTTCCACCAATCGCACATCAGATCAACACTCCTTGCCTCACCTCTCTCCGCTCTGCTCCGCTCTGCTCACTTTTCTCTTTTCCTCCCCCTCGCTTCCCCTTCCGTCACCCCCTCCCAAAATCCCACGCCCGTACCGATCGCTCGGTCAACACGACCTGTCTCGCCCTGCACGCGGCCCGATTTGCTGGGCCCGCCGCCCGCTGCCCGAGTCCAGTCTGTCTGAGTGGCGGGCGAGCGGGCAGCCAGCCGATGGGATGTGTCGCCGGGGGAATGCGCTCGCGGGGCCTGCTTGCCTGCCTGGCGTGCACGAACGAACGAACGAACGGTGGAGGCGTGCTTCCGGGCGGGAGCGCGGGCTGCGTCCGCGTCTGCGTCCGAGTCTGAGACACGCATCTCGGGATGTATTTTCTTTTTTCTTTCTTTTTTCCTTCTTTTTGCCGTTCCGCGGTGGTGGTATGGTATGGTGATAGTGCGTTGCATGTAGCACCTGTTCTGCTTGTATCGTGCCGTATTGTGTCGTGTGTAGTGTTATTCTAAGTATATCCTCGATACGCGTACTACGTGCCCCTCCCCCCCTCTTCCGTCTTCCCTTTCCACCTGTGTAGGCTACCGCACTACGTTCACCACGCATGCCCACACCCACCCACCTACCTCCCCGGCGAAAACCCATACCACACCCTCGGTCCCACCGTTACACGGCTCGCTTCCCTTTTCCGCATTCGCTGCACGGCGCGTGTGCACGGCTCCACATAGCACGGCACGGCAGGTTCGCGCTCAGATCGGCGGGCTGCGCTGCTGCGCTGCGTTGCGCAGAGATACGTGTTGCACTGCGCGGCGAGGGTAAGCGGGGTGCGGCGTGCGGTGGATGGAATTTCCGTGGTATACTGGCGTGGTACGGCGCTGCTGGGGGGGCGTTTGGAGATGTGGTGTAACGGCGTGTGGATGCGAATGGGGTGTTGGGGGTAGGGGTAGGCTGGCGCTGAGACGAGGCAGCTAGGGGATGGGAGTAGGGCGGGGTTCTAGGGGTGGGGTTCGAGAGGGTCGTGTGAGGGTGCACGTGGGATGTTGTGTTGCGTTGGGAGGAGTCAAAGGAGAGGCAAGCAGGTGTTTCTACCGGGAGTTTGGGCCGCTATATGCGTTGTGTAAGTGAGTTTATCGAAAGTATGCCGTGGCATTATGGGGAGGGTGTTATGACATGGTATACGGCTTTTGGTGCAAGGGGTGGGTGTTGAAGGGGGAGTGTTGAATTGTGGTTATGTTCTTTTTTTGTCGCGAGTCTTACGACAGAATTTGAGTCACGTCTTGTTGTCTAGTGATATGCACATGTGCGTGTCGCAGCAGATAGTATATTAGCTTCTGGCAGTAGAAGTCATGTGAAAAGACGATCGACAAACGCTGGTGTTGCTATGTCAAGCCTCGAGCACTGCTATGGCGAGTGTTTCAAGCCATTGAAGCAATCTGGCTGAGACTAGGACGGTGGCATGCAGATCCAAGTAAGATATTCGATACTCTTCCTAATAACAGAGTGTTCGAATCATCTCAAACCCGTACTTCTTAGATGATGGAGATCTGGCGCTTCGTGTTCGCTTGGATGCTACCGATGCAGCCTTAGTCGGAAGCGGCCCTAGAAAAGTGCCCTTTTCACGAGCAACTACAAGTTGCGGCCTTGTTCTAAAAAGCGCCCACTTCAGAAAGAAGTAACGTGGCGATCACAGGTACGAACGTTCGTCTATACATAGTATGATAGTCAATATTGAAGGCATGTAGGCCTTGTTACTCGTTTGGTATTTGCTAAGCAGTCGTTCAATGGTCGAGGTATACTCTGTTAACACGAAAGAAGCAAGTGAAACCGAAGGCAATGAGAACAATTGGTCGGCATACTCTTGCAGCGACGGTTGAAGGACGACTTCGTTGGCTGGCAGGTGGATCTACTGGAAGTGCATGTCATAGTCAACTGTCTACCGTCACCGTGGAGAGTTTAGCCGTTTCGCGCATTGTCTGCCTCCATTATCCCTCCTTAGGCAATCCCATCTAAAATGGTTTGATACCATCAACGCAAACGCCGGGGTCTTAAATAAACTTCAGCGTCCTGCGGACATTCATCGCCAATAGCGAGGTTCAGAACACACGACAGAGCACATGCGCGGGCCTCGATGCGTTTGAGACACGGCCGAAGTTACGAGATCCCAAGCATTGGCCGTGGTGACACAACAGGCTCATGTGGACCAATCTCGGTGGTGTCAGCGATACGTGTTTAGGATGGCCGTTGGTTTTGGTGGGATATCAGCAACAGCATCTCTCCATCCTGTCGTTAGTCAAACACGATGTCTTCAAGCCCCGAATTTTTCCGGTCGCAAGATGTCTCTCCTCTCGTCTTCTCGGACCATGGCGCGGCGTAGTTCAATTGCAGATTGGCTGTCATGTCACCCACGCGTACCAACGCCCGATAGCGCTCACGGCGGCGAAGAGGACCGTTGCGAGGGTGTCGTAGATTGGTACTGTGTGACTCGATTGCCAGCTCACAGCAACTCAGCCATTCAACACATGATGCCCAACCGCCCGCAGGGAGATATCTCTTTTCCCGAGACGACCCAGAAGTGCGCGGCCCTGCAGCTGTCATCGCTTGGGGAACGCGTGTGTCCAAGCCGAAAGGCCAACCAAGGAGTGCGCAAATGACGAGCATGCAGCATCGAGCGGGGCGGGCGCTTCTCCTGGCGTTCGCGTTGGTGTATGTGCAAAGGGTGTCCAGGAGGAGCACACGTGGGGAAGCGAAGTGGCACGGGACCAGCCCAAGCGATTAGGGTGCATAGGGGCTGCTGTTGTGTTGCCCGACGTGCTGTCACCGGCCTTGTCCAACGTCGTGTCCGTGTCTGGAGGAGAAGAGATGTCGTCGTCGGGCTTCCGGCGCGGCGGGTGTGCTCGTTTACATGCAGCGAAAGCGGAAAGCGCGAGCGGGCGTCGTCGGGAAGGCGCCGGGATGCGTTCCTCGGAAGAGCTAGTCCTTCTCCCACGGGACCCTCACATGCACCCATTAGTAATCGTGATGCTTCAATCATTCCTATGTCGGCGCCTACCGTCTCGTCTGCGCCTCTACATTGTCCCATCACACCGATCGCCAGGGCGCCTCACGCACTGCTCCTCGCCAGCGCCTCTGAAATCCGCTGTCGCAGCCCTGCGCGTCGAGGTACCCCGCTACGGCTAGATTTCTGCAGTACACCCCGAGCCCTCCTCCCCAACATCCTAGGGAACAGCCCGCCACTCACAGACCCCCGGCGGCGTTTTTGACGCCTGTTTTGGACGGAACGAGAACTAAGCCCTCGTCGACGCTGTTTGGGAATGGGGCTGCTGTGAGACCGTGCACCACCGCATTGATGTGCTAGCTAACGGCAGGCAAGCGCTTTGGGAACCCCGCTGGAGTGGCCAGAGGCCAAGAAGGTCGCCAGCAAAGTCCGATCCTGGGGTATTGAAGTACGTCCGCTTGGTGCGGCACGGCTAGAGCAATACATTGACGTGTCCTGCAGCAACTCCTTGCAATTTGGGGCAACGCCAAGGGCAAAGAGAGGGCTGCACTGCTTTGGGGCGACGAGGTGGGATTTGCACGTCTCTTGATACCACCGGCGACTGATGCCATCACCAGATCGAATATCTCGTCGTGTGTTACGATGAGCAGAACCGCAAGGTTCGTCTGTCGTTGCGCCAGGCAGACATTCTGGCAGCGCTGGCCAGCGACGAGAAGCTACTGCAAGAAGGCGGCGGTGTTCCTGATGTGCAAAGAGGTCCGGTCAAGTGAGCGTCGCCTGCCATCAATTTCGCTCAGATTATTGACATCGAAAGGGAGGCCGAGACCACCGCCCCTGTCTTCCACCCCGAGTTCGGCCGCTTCATGCTGGAGGCTACCCCTGGAAAGCCATGGGGCATCGGTTTCAAAGACCTGCTCGATGTTGAGCCCAACATGAAGTGGAGGTAAGGTTTTTAACTCGCTTAATGCTTCCTGAAGCAGCGCTGAATCTGCTGCAGGCGTACAATAGCCAAGGATCACATGGAGAAGACCGAGTTCCCAATCACCCTAACGACATTTCCACGGCTTGGATCGCCTGATTGCATTGTGCCTTCGTATCCTGTTTCTGGCCCCAAGCTACGGTCTCAGTATGTGCCCGATGAGATTGCTAACCCGCATATACGCTTCCCGACCTTGGCGGCGAACATCCGCTGGCGAAGAGGCAGAAAGGTGGAAATTAATGTGCCCGTCTTTAGAGATGAGAAGACTAAGTGGCCCTTTGTGGATCCTACTGTAAATTATGATCTTCACCAATGGCCTGAGGATGATGATGTTCGCAATGGCGCTGCGAAGGATAATCACATCTACATGGATGCCATGGCTTTTGGCATGGGAAGCTGTTGCCTGCAGATAACGTTCCAGGCCAAAAACATCCAAGAAGGCCGTACGATGTATGATCAACTAAGCCCACTTGGTCCGATCTTACTTGCTCTAACGGCCGCGACACCCATCTACAAAGGCTTCCTAGCTGATACTGATGTCCGATGGAACCAGATCGGTAGAGCTGTAGACGACCGAACACCAGAAGAGCTTGGAGAGAAGGTAAGCACACACTTTACACAGTCCTTTTTGTATAATTCATCGGACACTAACAGGGTATCAGCCTCTTCAAAACGACAGATGGCGCCTACCCAAATCCCGATATGCTTCCAATTCAACTTACATATCGCAAGACCCACGTCTACGGCGCGAATATCTCGACCCTGGCCTTGTCATCGATGAGGACATCAAGCGGCGCCTGGTAGAAGGCGGTATGGATGACCTTCTTGCCACCCACTTTGCGCACCTGTTCATCCGTGACCCTATTGTCGTCTTCGCCGAAGACCTCGAGACACTGGATCTCTCCAAAGCCGACCACTTCGAGAACCTTCAATCGACCAATTGGCAGCACATGCGTTTCAAGCCACCACCACCCAATTCCGACATGGGGTGGCGTGTCGAGTTCCGTCCCATGGAGATCCAGATCACCGACTTCGAAAATGCAGCATTCAGTATCTTCATCGTGCTAATCACGCGAGCAATTTTGAGCTTCAATTTGAACTTTTACTTGCCAATCCAGAGAGTAACTGAGAACATGGAAACGGCACATAAACGCGATGCACTGTCTTCCGAGAAGTTCTGGTTCAGGAAGAACCCCTTTGGCTCGCACTCACACTCCACCGGCACCTCTACGCCTGCCGAAGGCAGCAGGCCACCCACACCTTTCGGTCCCGTCGAAGACGAATACGAGCAAATGACTATCAACGAGGTCATCAACGGACAGCAATCTGCTGACGGCAAAGACTGCTTCCCCGGTCTGATCTCGCTCGTCGAAAGCTATCTGGATAGCATGAATGTCGATGTAGAGACCCGCTGCGATCTCGCGCGGTACCTTGACTTGATTCGGAAGCGAGCCGATGGAACGTACTGGACCGCAGCGAAGTGGATCAGGCACTTCGTGCAGACACATCCTAAGTACGAGAAAGACAGTGTAGTCGGGGACGAGATTACTTTTGATCTTGTCAAGGCAGCAGAGCAGATTACGAAGGAGGAAGGAAGAGATGGATTAGGGAAGGAGATGTTGGGGAGGAGGCGGTGATTTTTCGTGTGAGGTTACAAAGGGAATATTTGAATGGGTGGATGTCTGTGTGTTTGCATAGCGAGGGATCATATGGGAAGGGTGCATATACGACAATCTAGTGTGCGAGAGCACGTACGAAAATATACGAGATATATGGATGACCTATGAGGCCCTCGGGCCCGTGTACTTCAGTCTGAATTTTCCTAGTTCTAATTGTTTTGCACGGGTACCATGCGGTGACCCAGTGTTGGTGAGCCTGCAACAAATTCAGTGATATACCAGGACGACTCTAACACCTTTTATTATGATGCAGCAGAGGGAGATTCACATTAATGCTCCACTAGCTAGTAGGATTAAGAAGATGTTTGTTTGGACGGCTATCACACTAATAGCACAGTGGTACAGACGGTAGACGTATATTTTTAACTTGTAAAAACCGGCTTTCTTTGAAATTGTATGGAAAAGGAGGACAATGCAATACACCAACACAAAGGGCGAAGTAAGTTGGTGGGTTTCTGCAAAATGGCTTTTGTATGCAAGAATTCTGTCTCGTTGGCACAAGGAAGTCTAGGAGCTTGTCTGGGAATCCGGCTGAAAGGATGCTCATCCAACTTTTTGGCTAGAAACCGCATCCGGTACTCCTTCCTCTTTGCCTATTCCTAAAGCATCCACAGTTCAAACGTCATCCTCGTACTCACACCTTTTGCATCATCATGGAGAGTACCCGGATATTGGAAGCCACGCCCAGACCTCCAAATGAGGTATGCAGCGCACGTGGGATTGATTAATAGTCTTCACGCAAAAGGTCTGCAGCTCTGGAGAGCAATTGAATGACCGTAATCATGCTCAGCTCCTCTTGTTGGACTAAATGAACAATACTTGTAAAATAAATGCCGACCCGGTAGTCGCAGCTCCGCGTACCTGATACCACCGCATTCAACACTGTATAAATGGATGCAAGCATGTCGATCAGACACCACGACATACCCATTATAACAATATCACATCTGGCTGAACCAAGCTCACAGCCATGCCGATCCGGTGTATAGTAGCTCCACTCCTCCTAAGCACATTACCCTACGTCGCAACCGCACTTCCAGCTCTTGACCCTCCTACCGACCTAGCGGATGCTCCAGCCGCAAAAGCCCACAACATCTACCTCGCAACATGCGTCCCAAAAACCAGGAACGACGACAAACCTGCCCCGACCGCAAACTTCACCGCAATAGCTTACTTCCGCCAACCGCTCAACATCACGACCGTCGACCCAGACACCAAGGCGCCCAAACCCGACAAAGCAACGCTTGTAGCGCAACCGCCTGAGCCTTGGGAAGGTGTCAAGTGGAAGGTCAAGGTGTGGAATGATAAACTGTTTTCGGCTTCGATTGCGGTGGATGCGGCGACTTCGACGAAGGGAGCATTAGCTGGGGACGCAAAGTTGGGAGACGAGGATTATGTGTGTTTCAAGGATGGGGAAACGGCGATTAGGGTGAGGGAGGATGGTGCCAGGGGGGATTGTGTGGCGGACTATTGGTGTGCTGGGTTGGAAGCGGGGAAAGGACAAAGACGGTGGTCTTGACGCTGGCGTTTGCAATAGTACGTTGTATGGTGCTGGATTGGTGTTGCTAGTTACGAGGACCTGTAAGCTCGATGTAAGCTATCTAAGATATACGTGATTGCGTCTAGTAATTGCGTATTGGAAAGAAGAAAATAAACCGGAGTGCTGTTGTGGACTACTTATATATCATGCTGTGTTAATATCCACCACCCTACATGCCATAGAACATCTGTCCGGCCCATGCATTATTCTGTAAGTATCTCAGTTGGTGTCGAAAACGATAGCGACGGCGTTGGCGACAGCTGATCTGCTCTCTGGTTCGACATGATGTCCGCGCCGAGAATGCATCGAGCTGCGCCCCTTTCGTACACGGTTTCTTTGTTTGCGAAGATCCGTATGCGTGTTGTAGCGAAACAACAACTCTTTACCGCACCACAACGCGGATTTTGCATTCCCTAACAGCAGCACACACGGCGTTCGGAGAAGAGGACCGGAGTTTGCAATGACTCATTTCGTGCTTGATTGGTTGAGCCACATAGAGCCTTTGTCAGCCCAAGCGCTAAGCATGTGCGGCATAGCTTCAGGCCCTTGGAAGATCATGGAGTCAGCGTTTTAGCGATCTCGAAGGCAGCAACAATTCACAGCCAAGACGTCTCGCAACGCATTCAGATCACGTCCTCGAGGCTGAAATCCATTCCTGATCGGTTGTCTTGTTGAGATTTCTCCATCGCTTACCTACGATCCCAAGCGTCGGCCTGGTACCCCACTCTACGTGATTTAGACGACAGATCGCTTACAAAGAGCTTGTATCACGTTCGCCAGAAGCAGCCCTACCCTCAGGCATCGAAAGACGGATCATAGTAAAAAAAAAAAGGCCAGGCAGAACCTACTTCCCTTTCTAATGCCGACCAGCTGTCGCGTCGATGTAAGCGTGTAGCTGGTCGCACACTTGGTAGTTGACCTTTACTGTCTTTGGAGGCCTGTGAAGCAGTCGAAAGGACCGTGTCTATGAGAATATGTCGCCAAGCCCGGTGGAATCTAGTTCGAAGAAAAGCGGTGATGTGCAACTGAATAGAGCTTGCGAAGCATGCCGGGTGTCCAAAGTGCGTTGCTTAGTTAACCCGAACTCAACGTCCTCGCAATGCGAGCGGTGCGCAAAAGCTGGGCGCCAGTGCGTTTTCGCTCCTCCAGCGAAACGGCGGCAACGGAAAAGAACCGATGTGCGTGTGGCTGAGTTGGAAAGGGAACTGAAGCAACGTAAGTGCTTACAAGACCCTACCATACTGTTGGATTACATGCTCATTGCTCTTGTACGTTTAGTCACTTCCCTACTAAAACCAAATTCGACAGTCTCTCCTGTTGAAGAAAGCGATCATGAGTCTATGGATGAAGACGAGCCTGATGGATCCCCAGAAAGAAAATTTTCAGGGTACGCGCAGAGTCATGAGAGCTCCGTCGCCAAAGATACAGTAAAAGAATCATGGCCGCCACCCCAAACCGTATCTAGGAACGAGACGCGGCACGACTTGCTAACGACTGATAACGATATCGTTGATCGCGGTGTTATCTCCATAGATCTGGCAGAGAAGCTGCTCAATCTTTATCGGGAAGAGCTTTTCGTGGATTATCCGGGGATTACCATTGGGAAAGAAGTTACAGCAGATGAGCTGAGATCCAAGAAGCCGGCCCTCTTTCACGCAGTCATGGCTGCAGCTAGCCAGAGTTTGGGCTCCGCATTGTCCAACAAGCTGCATGAAGAGCTGATTTACTTTTATGCAAGATCGCTGTTCGTCAATGGAGAGAAATCACTGCAACACGTTCAAGCACTCTTCGTCTCAGTCGCTTATTACACGCCCCCGCATAATCCCGGACAGATGCAGATATATCAATACACAAACTTAGCAGCTAGCATGGCATTGGAGCTTGGATTGGCTTCTAAACCACGGACCCACGAGCAGCTACCGAAACGAGCCATCAGGTCTCTCCAGCGCATTTCTTCTGCTGAGGAACTCCTGGAACATTGCCGAACTATCCTATCACTATATACCATCATAGCCGGGTGAGTAGCAGCTTTTGGCCTATTGTCCGGTATCTAATCTATGTTTAGTCTATCGATGAGGTTTCGAAGGCCAAACATCTTATTGTTCAATGCATGGATGGGCGAGTGTGAAACTCTCCTTCAAAAAAGCCCAAAGACTCAGGACAAAACCTTGATTGCGTGGTTGAGGTTGCAGCGCATTGCTGATGAAGCTTACACAGCCTTTGGTTTTGATGATGCATCTACAAGTTTCACGTTGTCAGAGCTGCGCTTACAGGCGATCTTGAAGATCTTCGAACGGCGCATGCAGGAGTGGAGGAAGTCAGTGCCTGACGAAGTGATGACGAGTAAGTAAATCTTCGCCTTTTTGCAAGTAGCGATCTAATCGGTTAGTGACATTGTTGATGGAATTTTATCAAAACATGATGTCGATGTGGGAATTTGCCATGGATGGAGGCAGTAAGTAATGTTTTCTCGATGACAGATACTTTTCACAGATTCCTGACACTGCATAGAATACGACGCTCCGGAATTCAGGAATCGGCATATGACACTCCCAGCCCTTGACGAAGACGCCTGCATCCAACCTGAAAGCCTTCTCTCCCGCTCTTCCCTCCAAATCAATGCCACCATCATGTCCATTAGCGCCGCACATTCCATATTAGATTGTTTCCTCCAAATACCCATATCTAAGCTTCAAAAAGCCGCCGGTGTTATCTTCGTCCGGTCATGCTTCGCTCTCGTTTCCCTTCTCAAAGTGGATTACGCCGTCGGTACAGATGCCGAAGGCATGGGAGAAGTAATTGATTCCAAGAGCCTCAAATTAGACTATTACCTGGACTCGGTGATTAGGCGGACAGCGGAGGCTGAAGGCCAGCAGAAGTGCAGAATTCCGGGACACTGGCGGTTCATCATCAAAGAGAAGCTTAAGACGTGGCACGATGAACATCAAGAGTGGAGACGCAATGGCGGGCACCTAAAGCGCAACAAGAAGGCCCAAGCTATGCTCAGCACAAACACATCAAGCGCATCTTCCGAGATTCTACCACCCCCATCATATACATCCCAAGCCCAGATGCCGACCCCAATAAATACTTCCACGCTATCAGATCAGCCACAAACATCTCGACCCCAGCAACAGCTCCCAGAGTTCAATCTCAGCGGCACAAATTTCCCCACTTGGCAACCCTCGACGTATCGCTTTCCTGTCACGTCTGGAGGACAGACACCAGCGCCCAACGATCAGGTGTTTACAGGCCCTGACATGACCGACTTCTCGGCGGCCTTCCAGAACGGTGACTTATACCTATGGGATGATATTAACGATAATTTTGGTGGCTGGATGCCGCCGGGCGGGGCAATATATAGTGATGTGCCGTTTAGTGGGATGAACATGGGTATGTAGATTTCAGTGTGTAATGAGAAATATGATGAGGAGAGGGACCGTGTATGATATAAGAAATATGTAGAACATCACTCGCATCTTGCTAATGGTTCAGGAATTGATGTAAATGGGTTCACTCAAGCAAAGTGATTACGAGAAATGAAGGCACGAAAGAGCAGATCTGTATTGTGTGACCGTGTGCTGATATCGTACTTAACTATTCTTAAAGTTGGTACACGAACGCAAGGTGGTTGACAGCATGCGCCAGCACCAACAGCAGCAGCATTCCCTTCTCACAGAACAAAGTCCAGAACCAGCTCAATGTAGTTCAGCTTTCGGAATTAGTTGCCGTCGATACTTGTTCTTGGGTCGACGTTGGTATTTCCTTCGCAGTCTGAATGACACCGGGACGCAAGTCGTCCTCTTTCACCTTCTCATGCTCCATGAGTCTTAAACTCAACTGCTCAAGTCTCTCCTGAAGTGCCTTCTCCGTTTCCAGATACCTCCGCTCAAACTCCTCGTCGTCCTCAACTACTTCATCCTTTTCGTCCGGCGTCTGCGCGGTAGGCGTCTTATCGGCTTCCTTCTCTTCTTCAGTGTCTTGACCTTCAGTTGTTACATTCTTCAACCGTTGCCTTTCTTGCGCCCTCTGAACGGCAGCCTCTAGCCTTTTCAGACTGCTCTTCGGCCAGTAATCTCTGTAATCAAATGGACCTTTGCATGTCTTGCTGCCCTCGGGTAGCACGACCCAGGATATTTTGCACTCAATATATTCGTGAATGTCCGGTTCCATCAGTTCTGGTAGGTCCAGGGTACCCGTATTGATGTCTACAGTAACAGGCGTTGTCTCGGCACTAGCCCAAAGTCGCGTGCCGCATTTGCCGCAAGAAGCGAGATGCCTGTTAACCCCAGGTGAGCGGACTGCAGTAGTAACTTCGGGAGGTGTGGCCCCTATAGAAGTGATGAAATCGGCTTCTATGGTCGTAAAGCATGCGTAGACCGAGCCCGTGTGCTTGTTGCAGTCCTGACAATGGCATGCATGGCAGAACAAGGGTGCAGTTTCCAGACGGTAACGCGTGGACCCGCAAAAGCAGCCACCATGGATAGCAGGAAAAGGCTTCGAATTTGACATTGTGGTTTGATTCGACATGTTTGTTGGAACTGACTCCACGTCTCCAGGTATTCACAGGTGGGTCGCCGGCGCCAAGGCCGGTAGTCGTTAGCGTGGATGACATCATCAGCCTCAACTAAGAGACCGAAACACAACCGCATATGGACTCCCTTTCCGGCTCGCTCTTCTTTATATGACGAGCTTCGGACCCGTGTAAGGCTATACTGAATCTCGTTCAAGTCCAAATGCATCCATACAAGTCTTACAACATGTCTTAGGCTCCGATATGTCAAGCAATGCTAGGTGGGCCACCATCCGTTGACACAAGTGCAATGTGTCTGCAAGCGCAATGAACTTGAACAGCTCCAGGCGCACTTCGATGTCTCGTGACAACGTGTTTAGTGAATGACCCTTTCGATCAATACCAGACTGCAAAGAAACCTTAGCGCCATTGGGGCCTGGCTGCCGCCTGAAGGATCCACGTGCCCCCTTGGCGCAAAGTGAATATATGTTCGGGATCACCACTCAACGGCAGCATACAAACAACAGCTCACTCTTCACAATGGCTACCCCTCAACCCAGACGTTCAAAGCGCATAAAGGCTTCTTCGCAAACCATTGAGCCAGTCAATCAGTCCGTAACAAGAAACACCACCAATGACACACCAGTCCCCAGAAAACGTGCGCGTAAAGGCACCGGACCTGCAGCGCAAGTTGCTATGGAATGCGCTTCAGATCCCAAGAAGCACAGTGATGACGAGGTCACCGAATCCAATATAGAACCCATACCAATACGGTCACGGCCACACAACCAGCCTCTACCTCCCTTGCTTGCACTCCCACGCGAGCTTCGAGATGAAATCTACAAACACATTCTAGAACAAGACGGATCAACAACGCTGAAAACCGGATCCCGTAATCTCGCCACGCGCTGCGGCCTCGTGGGGGTAAACAATCAACTCTGCGAAGAATTCCTTGATGCCGTCCTCTTCTACGCCCCCATCATCACGACTACAGTCCGGAACCACAACTTCGCACATGTCGTCACGTTCCTCAACCGCTTGTCGCAGGCTCAGCTAGCGCGGCTAAGCTCTCGTGGCCCCCAGGGTGAAGAAGCAAATGATATAAGGACCAAGCGCAAAATCAGAATTACACTCTGTTACACCGCGGGTGCCAAAGATAGCCGTGCTCATCTAAACCGCTGGTTGGATAGGTTCGATGTACCTGATAAACGGGGTAAAGAGATTGAATTTGAGTATGAAATCGATGATTCATATGTCAACGGAGGGTATAAGCAGAGGCCGAGGAAAAGAGCTACTGCGAGTGAGAGGTGGAACGAGGAGGCTGAAAAGATGATGCGTGCTAGTAGAAGGAGGAGGTATGGTGGATGGGGCATTTATTAGGGTATCGGTGCGTTTAATTCTGAACGAGCCAGCTGTAGTACCACTACCGTCACGTTACTATCGCAAATCCACCTTTGGAAGCACTGCATACCGCCACGTTTCAATGGTTTTGACGGGACGTTAGAGACATGTCGAAGTGTTCTGACCAAGGTCCGTGGTGAAACAAATGTGGGGTATTCATTTCTCAAATTGGAGGTCGCGATAATTTCCCGCAAATAGAGGAGCCATTTGCAAAGCATCCCTGCATTTTTAGACACGCTCTGGACAAAACATAGGGCGACTTTAGCACTGTTGTTCCTATAGCGCTGCAGTGCGACACCGCACGGATACCACGGGCGTATTTTCCGCGTAGTTTAAATGAAAGCTTGTTAGTGTTAAGCATATTGGATCCAGGTGGCACACTGTAATGATACTATCATATATGTTCGACGAGTGCTCTGTCGTTGTTTACCTTCCACTCCATACACTCGTTCGTTTTTCTTCGTTTCATTGCATCTGCTTAACGTGATTGATACCCCGTGTTAACTTCTTCGCTTTCAACCCTCTTAGTCAACTATCGACATGCCCTCTCTCAAACTCGCTCTCCTCTCGGCCGCCGCGGTCTTTACAACCGCAAACGCTAACGACTTCGGCCCAGCGTTCAGCACCGGACCTGTGTCCTCTGGAAACTTCATCCGTGAATCAACATACACAATTATCGTGCCAAAAGCGCCTACCGGATCCTCAGACGACCTAGCATTATGGATCGGAATGGGCACTTCTAATGGTGACTTGATCCAGACGATTGTCGACAACACTCCCCAGGACGGATGGACCACGTTTGCGTACACACTTGTTGGCGGCACGCCCGTGTCTGACAAGCGCACCAAGACCAGTGAAGGTCACCAGATTGTTACGACGTGTAAGTATTTACGTACCTAGCACGACCGTTGACCATGGAAAACAGCTAGCTGACTCGCCCAACAGACAAGTACAATGATAGCACTAAGCAGTACAAGCAGACTGTCCTTCTCGACGGCAAGCAAGTCTCCACGTTATCAACAGCTAGCGGTCAAGCGCAGGGCTGGGGCACCGCCGTCGAATGCCAGACCAATAAGTGTGGCACTGCACCTGCCCACAAGTGGACTAATGCGACCATCATCATGGACAAGGCGGATCCGAACTACATTAAGACACTGTACAAGAGTGGCGGTGCAACTGGCGATATGAAGACGGCTGATAGGGGTAAGACCTGGACTATTAGCGAGATTTCTATTCCGAGCTACAAGTTTTAGGTAGAAAGATGAAGGATGTGGGGATCTGAGGTTTGAGGGGCTTTCTTGTATATATTTTAGGTTTTGCGTTCAGGAACGTGTTAAATACATACTTGATGTACATATTTGGGTAGGAGACGAGCGTTTGCTGTGACTTTTTGCTGCCCTCTGTCATGAAGATGCTTTCTTGACAGCATCTGGTAGTCTATCGTGGTGAAGTGGTTCGCCTTTGAAATGATCGTTGATGGTATATCAGGCTGTGTCGAATGAGTGTAGACCTAAAAAAACTGCGCAGTAGCTCCACACGTGCTGAAGTGTAAGACCGGAATACCACTGATAATCATATCTATACCTTTGGTCTAAACTCTTGAATGCACTTTCAGACAAACATGTTCGTTCCTCTATAGCTTACTCCTCTCCTCCGTTAACGAAATACCAACCTCTTTCTCTAATTGTCTCACCGCAGCCTTCGTCTCTCCCTACCAAAAGTTAGCGTTCACAATCCCAGACCATTTACTCCACCGAACTCACCAAATTAACCTTAATAGTCCTCAAACCCACCTTCCTCGCAAACTTGAGATTAATCCCAATATCGTCCAAAAACAAAACATCCTCCGCTTCCACCTTCCCTAACCCCTTACCCTCCGATACCTTTGACAACTCCCTCACACTCAACTTATACGCCTCAGGATCCGGTTTCCTCACCCCAATATGCGCACTCGAAAGATACACATCGAACCAATCCGCCAGACTTGTAGAATCGCCCTCATACTCGCCCTTATCATACAATATACTCTTGTCAAACAGCACGCCCTCGTCGTCTAAGATACCAGTCGGGAAATGAACAGTGTTGGACAGCGCCCCGACAATCCATTTGTCCTCTCCGAGCTCCCGCAATCGCTTAAGCGCAGGATACATGTGCGGATCCGGCCGCCGCGAGTACCGCATCATGCGCCAGAACAGCTTCTTCGCTTCGATGCGCGGCACGGGGGGAACCTGGTCGCCCAGCGCACTCGTCGTCCCTGTGTCGGCGTGGCCTCCGCCCTTCTCGCTCCAGTTTATCCAGTATGCGCGCCAGACATCCAGGCGCTCGAGTTGTGCTTTGAAGGCTGCGAACCAGGCGTCGTCGAGGGGCGTTTCTCCGCGCTCGATGAGCTGCCATGCGCCTGTGTCGTGCGGGCCTTGTTGGATGGCGTGGTTGATGTAGCCGATGGGGATGCGGTTTTCGATTTCGTAGTCGAGGATAGCTTGGAAGGGGGAAAGCACCTACGCATGTAGCTTTCTTAGCTCTGTGTTGTTCGGTGCTGTAAAGATGGATAGCTTGGTATTATGAAGGTTAACATACCACCACGCCGCCGACATCGAACAGTATAGCTTTCGGAGGTGCCATTGTACAAATGCAAAGAGATTCACTTCTCGTCACCAAAACATATTCATCGTGGAGAAGCTGCCGCGGTGTTATACACCGCACGTCGCGTCGGCGCTGGAGTGTGGGGAACTAGTTTCCCGACCGAAGCCGAGGCACAACCAGCCCTATAGTATCGATAAGAGGCCGATTTTCTAATGCTAGGCCTCCGACGTCGTTCACATTAGGATGGCGATTGTCCAAACACAACGTCACACTACAGTCCAATCGGGTGATCAAATCTTCGTCTATTGGCTATCTAGTCAATTCTACTTCATTAATATCATGGTATCAGTGCCAAATACAGCAGTGGCATATCTGCCGGTCTTAGACTTGAAATCTGAAAGTGTTCTTTCGACACGAACATGCGAACAAAACATGAGGAGAGTATGTAAATGGTATGGCATCCGCTGCCGTGAATCTTTCGTAGTTTTCCGCCGCCACACAATATGGCTTCAATTGAACCGGTTTAAACGCCGTAGATGTGCTGTGAGTATGCTCGACACGCACCGTTGACCAACTCCATAGGTATATTGCAGTAGTGACCCGCATAATAATAAATAATGACAAACGAATGGTACAATGTAAACTGTCAAGAAGAGGTATCCTCGTCCTTGACACTGGAGCTGAAATAACCGGGGTCAAAGTCTTCTCGTTCAACTAGACCGACAAGCGTCTTGCTCGCATCTAGACACCGCTTCACGATGCGGCCACGGATTTTGTTATCAAGGCCGCTACGACGACCCGAGTCGTGTCCCACCCACATGCGAAGTGAGCCGGCAAGACGCTCAAGGCCATGGCTGGTTTCAGCCTGGAGTGCGGGATCCTGAACGAATCGTTCGAGAATCTTGTAGCCTGCCACGAAGCTGAGAAGCGTTATCGTAGCCTCCGAGAGATAAGTATTATTGATGACAAAAATGGCCTGGCGGCGTGCGTTAGGGTTGGAAGAATCGACTAACGTGAGACATTTTGCTAGGGTGAGTGCTTTCCGAACGTCAGTTGCTGCTGGAGCACCAGATACTAGGTTCGTTAGTGTTGCTCCGGAAGAAGATGCCGTCGATGGAGGAGATGGCAGCGCAGCAAAGGCGGTGGCGATGTGGGTAGCTCTGTCATCATCAAGTACCACAGCTTTTGCCACTAAGGCTCGCAACTGTGCTTGAGAGTTCGGAGGAGCGGTACGAGCAGCCAAGTTAAGTTCATCGGTGATCGACTCGGGAACCTTTCCGTCCCTCAGAGAGTCAATTAGACTCTTTCTTAATACGAAGCTCGAGTACCATGCTGCCAGTGCATCCAAGGGAGATGAGATAGCAAAGTCTCCGACAACACCGTCCATACAAGGATCCGCGGTTGTTTGCTCTGCAACAGGGCGATTCCAAGCTAGATTGTACAAGCGCTGGATGCTTGGGAAGTTGAAGACTTCGTCACATTCTTTTTCTAGCAATGCGGCTAGATGCTCCGGAAGTGGCTCTGCATCGCTCTCTGGTTTCGAAGCGAGGTTGGTCGCAATACGCTGTTCGCTTCGAGCCATGTTCCAGTATCTCCGAGCGAGTTTGGCGCTCAGATGGTCCATTACCCAAGACAGACCGTGGCCAGCATTAGCAAGCTCCCACAAGAGTACCCGCAAATGCAAAGCCTTGAGCATCAGTCGAGCAGGCGTGTCTGGAAGCGTGCCAGATGCCATCAGTGTCAAGACCAACCGGCTCTTGCTGATCTCAGCATCACCACCCGTAAGCTGTGCATCCAATGCGATGCTCCAAGCCTTGACCCTTGCGGCTTCCTGCTCCTTTGTTGTACCGGAAAGGAAGGCGTAATAGGGCCATCCGATGATTTTGCGTGTGCTGAGTTTCAACGTCTTGAGGCTCAAAGCAGCCACTTCGAGGAGGAAGTTGTGTCGAGGCACCCAAACGGTCTGTATCGCTGTAAGCCATGCCCTGTGGCGTACCTCCACCGGTGAAGCCAGCGAAGGCGCACGAGCGAGCAGAATGGCGCTCGTTGTCTTCTTTTTGGGTTTCGAGCTGAAGTCGAATAGAGGCGCGATGATCCAGAACACAGCCCCGAAGATAAGTAGAAGCTTGGCGAGGGGAAGTTGTGCGCTTGTAGCGCCTAGAGAAACGCGGGGGGCGAGGAGAGTAGCAAAGTTGAATGGCAGAGCGAATAGCCCGCGACCATCCGACTCCTCTTGCGACTGCTCTCGCTCGACAAGTCCTTCTAAAATCATAAGGCCGGCAAGGGATCCAACCATCAGTTTGCCAACCATACTGTTGCTGCGACGACCGTTGACCATAGGCGGGCCAGGACGAGATCCGCCGGCGTAGGGCGGGTATGCGGGTGCATAGTGAGGCTGTGGTGGTAGACCCTGGCGCATCTGTGCAATGTGCTCTGGCACCGGAATCATTCCTTGAGGTGGACCTGACATCGGCATGTTGTGTGGCGGTGTGAAGGGATCATCCTGTTGGTACCTGCTACCATCCGGTGTGCCCATTGGGCCATGCAACGTCATGGGTCCAGAGATTGCCATCTTCTCATAGCTTTCTATCCGTCCCTGTAAAGTTGTGACCTCATCTTGCAGACGCTTGTTTCGCTTCTCTAGATGTCGAATGTACTCGGTCGCCTTGGATAGCACGGTGGCCTTGTTAAGCTTGTGAGCTGGCGTCAAACCCTCGAGGTCCTCGGGGTCGTCATCTTCTTCATTCGCGCCATTGCCGCGCGACATTACTCTTAAGCTGGGCACACTATCCCGCAGTGCGGCAATCTTGTCGTTAAGGTTCGTTCGGTATCTCTTCTCGATCATGTTGTGTGCTGTCTTCTTTGGCGGTTGGTGCTTATCCTTCTTCCCTATAGGTGCCGAATCATCGTCGGTCGACGACTTACGCTTTTTCGGATTGTCGGAGGCGGGCTCTGGTGTCGAGTGTCCGGAAGAAGAACTGGTCCTTGCGTTGTGCATGGAGCTCGGACTGTGACTGTGGTGCAGGCTTGGTGGGTTCGATAACGGCGGTACGGAAGCCGAAGGAAGGGTGGTGTCGAATCTGGGAGGCGAGAATAGCGTGTTCTCTCCGACATGTTGCGGCCACATCTGGGTCGGGTAGAAGCTGCCCTGCTGCTGGCCATCGCTGGGAGGAGAACTGAGGGTGTGTGCGTCGAAGTCGAATGCGGGTGGCATATCGGCACTTTCACCGAAGGTAAAGGGTGCGCTGTGCGTCGGGCCGGCCATGGTAGCGGTGGAGGGTGGGTTGCTGCCCGGTGTGGTAAGAGGGGGCTCACGCAGCTGGGGGTTGGGTCTGCGGTTGAAGATGGGGGAGCGTTGGAGTTCAGGCTTGCGAGCGCAGGCGGGGCCGCTAAGCTTCAAGTCAGGCCCCTGAGACGCGTTGGGGTCCCATGTCATAAAGTCACTCCAGCTCGGCGCGGCAAGATCGTCGCTCGGCGCGGGCAGCGGCATGTCGTTGGGTGCCGTGGTGAGCCATGGGGGGCGTATTCCAGCGGCAGCGAACTGGAACTCGCTGGCCATCAGAGGGTCCTCCATCTTCTGCTTGGGCGGCGGGCGCGGCGAGGCGGTGCCGGTGGGTTGGGGGCTCAAAGAGGGCCGGAACAAGTCGAAGACGCAGTAGGGGCCGACCTGTTGGGTTGGCAGCGGTTAGCAGTGGGAGACTGGACTTGACACGTCTTGCGCAAGCACGTACGGCGATCCGCTCGAGCTCCAGGCCGTCGTCGAGGCCTTCATCGTAAGTCGACGCCATGGCGAGTGCAGGCTCGCAAGCGGCGCGGGGGTGCAAAAGAAAGAACAGTGCAGCAACACGACGAAGAGGGGCGGCTCTTACCAACGATTAACTCCAGGCCTTCTAGAAAGATCAGGCCACATGCGCTTGGTCCCAGCGAAAGGTCCAGCACTCCAGGGGGAAGCACTATCCGCGCGGTCACGACACTGCAGCGGTCGAGATGACTGCAGCGCCGGGGCTCGAGATGGCGATGCACAGATGCAAGCACAGCCAGATGCAGCGCGGCAGAGGGTTCCGGAGGGCAGTTCCGCGCGTATGGCTGGGTCGCTCTTTCTCCAAATCAGCCCACAATCGTACGACAGGCAGGCACGACCGGGCAGAACGGAGCAGGCGCGACAGGGGGTGGGCGGCTTCAAAAGCTGGCGGGCGCGGCGAGGCTCGGGCGGGCGGGCGGGCAGCAGAGGGTGCGAGGGCGCGAGGGTGCGAGAGGCGAGGGTGCAGCAGTCTGTTGCGATGACGCCGGCTGCGTGCATGCGGCTGTCTTGTATATTGCTTGGGGCGTCGCCGCCGCTGGCTTCTGTGTCGGCACGTCGAGACCGAAGCCGCGCGGGTCGCTCCTTGTCGTGGCTAAACTAAGGGCATGGACCCGCCGATCTCACTCGCCTGCCCTGGTCCCCGCCGAGCCCTACAAGCCAGCGCTGTGGAGATGCCCTGGAGATGAGAGGGACTTGACTCGGCCTTGCGGTCCCTCTGCTGCTGGACGCCGCGTCCTTGCCTCACCGATCCCGCCGCTTTGTTGACAGCTAGAAGAACCACGGTTCACCGCGTGTCAAGCCAAGACTTGCTTTTTCACCCGCCGTCGATCCGGTGCCCGACCGCTCCAACTCGACAAACAAAAGCAAACCATTACGCTCGCACAACCTCATTTTAGTCCCACTCGTCGTATCGATCGCAGGCGGCCTGAAATCACGACGATCCGGCGTCCATGTGCTACATAACTAACAGGCATCACCGCAGACGAACGGATACGAATTAGAGAGAGCCGCATCGCACTCATCTCCGCAATGTTCCGTAGTGCCCATGTCGTCGTCCAAGGCAAGACGAATCGGAGGCCCCGAGCACACCTCTGTCATGTGTTACAAAGCCTTTTCGTGGAGGCTGTGGTGTTCTCCACACTTGGCAACACGACAGCCCGACGCCAAATGCACCCTCCTACATGCCGCTCCTAGGTCCGGCATGCAGACACTATACAAACGTTTTTAGCTCACACCGGACATCTATTTGTACAATCTTGTACCCGCCCAAATTGACACAGGGGAGGATGCAGTTGCACGCGTGTCTCGAATTTCGTTCATCTACACTGCCTCTGTCAGGCCGTCAGTCGTATCCGCATAAAGCTTGTTGCTTGTGCCTGGACACATAAATGAATCTACGCATGTATACCAATCGGCAGCAAGTCCGGATGGGTTTCGAGAGAAGCTGGGCATAAGCGAAAGTCTATCTTTGGGTGACAGGATACACAGCAATTTCCATGCATATTACTGACAATTGCAGGCACAGTAGCTTCCACAACGGTCTTGCTGTGCCTTTTCAAATTTGCGATGATAATGTTATAATTAGTAGGAGTTGAAGAATCGCTAGTCTCTCGGATAGAGAAGAGGAAGGCAAAAACATTAGGCTTCACGTCCGCCATGTTGATTTGCCACAACCAGGTCACCAGGTCGCAAAACACTTTACTATCGGCTACTGAGTTTATCATCCCTAGTTCTTACAAAACAGGCACGGTCTTCCGGTTTGTCAATGCAGAGTATACCCTAGCAGTGCTCGGCTTTAACACAGGCAACCACTGCTTTTCGGGATAATTCTTTGCTGGTTTATTTATTAAGGGTAATTCATCCACAAATAGCATTGAACAAACCGTGTCACGGTGAAGCGATCTGAAAAGACGGCTGGCTCCCCAGTCTTGTAGTCGACAAAAGGCCAAATTATAGAAATAAGTCTAGATTTGGGATTAGGATTAACAGGCAAACTACATCAATATCAACAATCACAAAAGTTTGAATGCAGAAAAAAATGCATACTTCAGATTAGCCAATATCGAATAGAATAAGATTGTTCCGTCAAAAGATTTATGATCATCAGGTGACTAGCTTACTCATTCCCTGAGCTATCCGCCGAATATCGCTCCTTGCAACAGGACACCTGCTTTACCCCATCATGAAATGCATCCCACAGAGCGTATAGTTCCTCCCTGCTGCATCTCTACTAATTCTTCCGTACTCTCTTTACCCTCCTAGGCCCAGATAATGTGTAAGCAGCGTAAGTGAATACAAATTTGTAAGTTGCCAATTGATTGAAAGGGATAGGCGAGTTCCTGCGGAATGCCCGATTGCATCGGACTGTGCTCTTATTTTACTGAAGGTTTTAATTATATTGAATAGACAATGCGTTTGGCGTGTATTGTGCTCTCCGTGTCCACTCTTCTTTCTCTTTCGGCCAAGGCCTATACAATAATAGGATGTATCGGTGGTACCAACACGGATATGCGTATTGCCGATCCACGGTATCATTGGCTTTGACCAGAAATTATCGAGGACTGGTGTGTGATGCTCTTTCACCAGAGTTCCTTGTCCTCGTTAGTAAACCTGAGGAGTGCACTTAGGGATTTCCACGGTGTTGGAAGGGGAGTTACGGGTTGGCCGTTCACATTGACATGAACTTGAAGTTTCAATTGCTGCGCGATTTGGATCCTCAATATGAGATTCCTCGAGAATTAAAAACAGATTACCCTTTGTTGGGGTGGCATCGTTGTCACCTCCCCCACAAATGCCTCTATACATCTTATTTACTCTTCAATGCTACCGTCGTTGTAATGAAATATTGGGTGTTAGGACAAGAAATTACTACGCAGTATCTCGTACTATTAGCCATGCCTCTTGGTTTGGGAGGATTGTGGCCACAAGAGCATAGATTGTCATTCTAGCAGGTACCTAAACTAACTTGACATTCTAAAGTTCGGATTTACCAGTTGCGTTTGAGCTTTAGATTGATCCCCAAACTTTTAGCTCCCAACACCATCATACTGATGCTTTCCGGCTTCAACTTTATTTTGGGCCTTGGGGGTTTGTACTGTATGCATGCTTAGGTGGCGCTTCGCGGAAAGTAGTGCCGTTTCCTCACTACTCGAACATTTTCCAACAGTCATTTCTTATGGCAAGTTGAGCAGCACTGGCACTGCCATCGAAGTGTGGTCTCGCTTCTAAAAACATTCACCAGATTACAAGTCAGGAAAACCTGTTTTTAGTTCTATGTAGAACAGGCCAAACTGTACATTCACGAGAAAGCAGCATCGGTGTTTATAGATTCTTCGTAACTCATTCTTAGTACTTCGAATTGACAATCAATCCACCTGTAGTAAAAGGACCGACAAGCAACGCTCCCCGAGCCATGCTTGCGTACCAATGAGAGGACTAACCCCGACGCTTGCCTATACATAGTAAATATCTACAAACTTCGTCCAGCATAGTTTAATAACTTCAGCTTCATCATCTCACGCACTGCCTCGCCAATTCCTCAACCCCACGATGCCCGCCGTAGCGCCGGCATATACACCTAACAGCTTACCCCAGCCTCCACCCTGCCCAACCGCAAGCGCAACAAGATCGTACACCAAGCATCCTCCAAAGATCCAATCGCTCACGCTCGCGGCAGCAGCGAACCCTACGCCCGTAGCAGCCTGCACCAGCGCGCTAGGTGGCACATCGCGGTAGTAAGCCGCCGAGGTGTTGTGCAAGAGGTCCAGAACGCCGATACCCGCAAAGGTCTTTGCGACGATATGGGTAAGGAGGGACGGGGCAGACTTAGAGCGCAGGGGAGGTAGCAAGGCGGTGATGTAGAAGAGCTGGGTTAAGGTGTTGATAGTGACGAAGATGTTTGACGTCGCGAGGTCGTTCTTGTTCCAGAAGAACATCCAGGCTATTGGTGCACGTCTGTTAACTTGCTGTGTCGTTGCTGCAGTGCACTGAAGCTATGGTTCACTTACTTCCGATGCACACGTTTCCAATTACATATGGCCATACAAGGCTTTCCATGTCTTGCTTCTCTTGCGGTGTTCCTTCTCCGCGACATAGCTTCCACAGCCATGCTAGTTGGAAGAGCTGCTGCGGGAAGAAGAAACCGCCGATGAAATATGGTTGTGGGGAGAAAGCGGCAAGGTTCGCATTGTGGACGTCGAGCATGTTGGGTGATGAGAAAATACCATATTGTTGGGCGGCGAAGTCATAGAGGAAAGAAAGCGGTGCGAGAACGCGGAGGGTGGAAGGGTTGTTGCCCATTGTTGCGATTGTACTATTTGGTAACTTTGAAAATGGAGTATGTATAGGATGAGTGAACGCAACAGGATCTGATTCTAAGGTGGAGAAATCAGCTGTGAGTAGATGTGTAGACAGGTACAGCAAACGGTAGCAACATAAAGGAAGACACTGTATGTATGACATCCACCCAGAATACTGGTACCTTCGTGGCTTTCGCATCGCGTGCGCGTGTCTAAACGTCATTATAAATTCCATATACCAGGGTCCAGGTACCGCCGCACCATCATGCTGGGAACGATGCTCGCTTGCATCGGACTTAGCTCACCATGTCCGAGTAGATGGAATCGCTTATTGTCTTTGAAAGTTCTCCGAAAACGATTTGATGGCCAAAGTCAGGCTGGCTGCAAGTATGCATGACTCGCAATGAGGGTAGAAGACTTGGTGGTGAGTTTACGTTTTAGTTTACCTCGATATTTCTCGCAAGTGTACCACGCTGGTAGGCATGCGCATAGATACGGCGAGAATTAGAAAACAGTGATTTCAAGGCCAGATCACAATTGTTACATGTACACGATCAATAATACACTACATTGATGCCACATTCTATGCTCTCCAATACACAAAAAAAAATTCTATAACACCCGCGAACCTCAACTCCAAGCTCAAAGGCAAAAAGAGCCGACGCGCAGATAGACCAGCCATTCAGATATTACACTGTTACAACATGACAGTAGATCTAGCCAAAGGTGGATGGAGGTGGTATATGTAGGAGAAGTGACTAAGAGACCTTGCTGAGGACTTTTGGTTGCGCTCGATAACCCGAACAAATGGAACAAACAACGCCCGACTCAATGCATGCGCTGAATTTGGTACGGATAACCTTAGACACGCGACACATCGCGGCCGAAGATCTTGGACTTGAACCAGTCAACACACACGAGAATACGGTTGCGAGTGCTGAAGCACATGCTGATGTAGGCGCTGCGCCAGAAGAGGTAGGTCAGGGTACCACCGCTGGCAATGTTACCAGAGAGCCAGGCGATATCGGCGACGGCCTTCTCGGAACCAATGTAGGCGAGGGAGCCCTGGTGAGTGTACTCGAAGGGACCAATCTGCTTGACTCTCCGGAGACGCTTCTGGAGATCCTTGATGTCGGCGAACACGGCGTCACGGGCGTCCTTGTTAGGGGCCTTCTCCTGCTTGACGGAGAGGTCGGCGAGCTCAGCCTCAATCTCCTGGGTTTTGGCCATCTGGTTGAACATACGGGCGAGCCAAGCACCTTCCTGGGAGGCAACCTGGGCGGTAGGAGCATAGTTGGCAACGGCACAGTCACCAACGGCCCATACGTTTTCGCACCCCTTGACAACGAGATATTCGTTCACGGCAAGACCACGACGAGAATCCTTCTGGGCAGGGATCTGGCTGATGAAGTCCTTCACAATCGGACGCAAGGCGTTACCGGTAGCCCACACAAGCAGACCGAAGGGAATCTGCTCCACAATCTTCTTGCCATCGGGCCCAGTCGATTCGGCCTCAATGTACTTGTCCGTCACCCTCTTAACCATAGTCTTGGTTCGGATGGTGATGGTCTCCTCCTTGAAGGTCTTCTCGGTATAGTCGATCAGTTGCTTCGAGAACATAGGCAAGACGTTGGGCAGAGCCTCGACTAGGGTGACCTTGAAGGTGTCCTTGATCTCAGGGAGCCACTTCTTGAGATCGGAGTTGAAGAAATCCTGGAGTTCACCAGCGAACTCAACACCAGTCGGTCCACCACCGACGACCACCATGTGCAGCAGACGCTTGATCTCATCAGGGCTCTGGTCCTTGAAAGTAGCAGTCTCGCAGCAGTCCATGATGCGGTTACGGATGCGCTGGGCGTCACCGACCTCCTTCAAGAAGAGACCGTGCTCGCGAACACCAGGGATGCCTTTTGCTCATTAGCAACTAGCTTGGATTAAAGGAATTGAATGACTCACCGAAAGTAGCGTTCTCGGCACCGACGCCAATGACCAGCATATCGAATGGCACCTCGGTGGCCGAGACATCGCCCTTGATTTCGGAATCGTCGTTGATGTAGATAACCCTCTTCTCGTAGTCAATCTTGGTGGCCTCGGCTTCGTAGTACTTGACGGCGGCCTTCTTGTGACGCAGGAAGTTGCGGATGGGCTCCATGATGGAGCGGTGCTCGATGGTGCCGACGGTGCATGACGGGAGCAGCGGGGTGAAGAGGAAGTAGTTACGCGGCGACACCACGACGACGTTGTAGTTCTCCGTGTCGAGCTTCTTCAGCAACGAGACGGAGCCCCAGCCAGTTCCTGAAACGCGTTAGCCACGAGCAACGCGGAATGCGCGGACGAAGGGGGACTCACCAAGAACGACGAGCGTCTTCTTGTTTGGGTCGGGCGCGGGCTGGTCTTCTGGGTTGCGCATCTCCCAGATGCCATATCCGACGTAGGCGGCGCCGGCAGCGGCGGAGAGATAGGCGATGCGCCATGTCCAGCGCAGGAAGCGGAACCTCTTCTTGGGCTTGACGGCAGGCTTGGTGGCCTCGGTCGACTGCTGGCGGATCGTCTGGCGCAGAGCGATCTGGTGGGAGACGGGGCGCGAGGTCCATTGTGCCCTGTTGGCGATGAGCGACGGGCGGGCCGTGGCATAGGAGCGAGATCCAGCCCGCTGGAGCTGCGCAAGGACGCTGCGAGCAGCGAATGTCCGCATGGGAGGCGCCATTGAGACGATTGGAGCTCGCACGAGGCACCGGGAGATGGAGATGGAGGGTGGAGGAGTTGGTGGCCGCGGATAAGCTGGGAGGGAGCTGATGGGGGCAAGCTATCTGTTTTTTTCTGCGATGCCGTCAGAGCAGGCCAGCCGTAGCCAAGTGACAGGGGTCTTCGCTTTGCTTTGTTGAGCGATAAGCGTGCGGCTCCTATCCGACGCCTTCACATGCACCCGTCCCACGCGTAATCCTGGCCATTATGTTTTGGCCTCCACGCCGCACGAGTGCTGGACATTCACGCAGTCGCTGGTTGCCGCCATGGGTTGAAGCAATTCCCCAGCCCCGGCGTCCTGCCACGCCTCGTCTCGAGGCTCGGCCGCCAGCACGCAATCCTCTCGCTGGTACTTCGGTCGCCGTCCGCAAAGCCAGCAGATAGTTGACACCTCGAAAGGAGTCAAGGAGTCAAGGAGCAACACACGGTCGGCTCTAGCGTCCGTTTGTGCTGAACTCTCGCGGTGGGCCAAAGGGTCTATGCTGGTGGATCATTGGATCCATCTTCCCGTAGATCCGGGCAAGCGGTGAAAGCCTCTGCGCCCGTTGGTTTGCTTTGCTTTGCGGAGCATCTACAGCCAGCCATTATTCACTTCCCATGGTCCTCCGAATTGTCCGGGCGCTTTCAGACACAGATCTGCTTGCTATGCACACCGCTTTTCTTTTCTCCTCTTCTCCTTTTCTCACCCACGCTAGTCCTATTGGCTTACGAAGCTGAACGTGCAGTGCGGGCTCTTGATCCAAAGCGTACTAGCCCTCCAATGACGAGATACTCTCTTGTCAATGGTTTGGTAATTGTAGACTTACCACAGTAAACCTTGGGGGTAGCATAGCTCATGCCCAAACTATGTGATCTGCTATTATCTAAACATATATAGACCGAACAAGTGAACTTTACTCCCCCAGAAACAACCTTCAATGGCTGCTGTTATCGATTGCGTGCTCTGCGAAGAACGCTTTGGGAGCAGCTATCCAACTTCTAGTGAGAACGTTTCAACCCCCACGTCAAACTACGCGATGCGAACCTTGGGCATGCAACTTTGCTCTATTATCGTACAAGCAATACCCACAATTTGATGCTCTCCCATGTAGTGAAGCTCTTTCACTTTACCACCATGTAGCTAGTGGGCGCCGACCAATGAGGGCCGGGACCGCAATCTGAGTGTTCCGGAGCGTCGAATCGGAGTGCTATGGCTATGTATATGGCTTCTCACGGATCCTATTGGTTTACTTCAGTAGTATACATCATTCATCATAGTCGTAGTACAAACCAAACATTCCAGGAAGCATCGCTGCTCACTGAGTAATCATTCCACAGGACATAAGCACGATGATGCCATTGCTCCCCGCACTTGCTCAAACACCACCCCTCATCTCGCTCACAGCCAGCCTGCATTGATTTCTACTCCTAACGTACTACAATCTAGGCAATCTTCTTAAAACCACCCATCCACTCATCCAGCGTCTCATCGGGCCAACCCACTAATACCCCCCACAATGCCACACGCAACCGCCTCAGTCAACGGCATAACCGTTGCCGAAACCGACACCTACGAAGTCGTCGACGGAAACATCTACTTCCCACCATCGTCCATCACCAAGTCTGCGTTCAGCCCCACGTCCACCAAAACGAACTGTCCCTACAAAGGCGACGCGTCCTACTACACTATCACGACGAACAAGACCGAAATCAAAGACGCTGCATGGTACTACCCCAACCCACTGCCCGAGTACCAAAAGATTAAGGATTACGTTGCGTTCTACAAGGGGAAGGCCGAGGTGAAGAGTGAGTAGCATCGTTCTTCGCGGGAGCACGGAACAGAAGAGGAACAGGCGTTCAAGGTGAATCCAGGGTATATTTATCAAAGTCTATCAAACAGGTTTTTACCATGTGCGCCAATTTGCAATGCATGCATTATTCGTTCAAATGTAAAGAGAGCGCTGTGAGGCGTTTACGCATCGACAGCCATCACCATTGTATCATCACCATCTATGCCCACGGGCGGCGGCTCCACCATGGTGCCTCGCCCCCTACCTTGCAGTAGTTCGCGTCGGACCTCCGGGCTGATGCTCGCGTGCCCTCTTGTAAGCAGCAAATCCAGTAGTGCTTCTCTCTGATCTTCGGTGATATCATTCCTATACCGCTGCGCAAAAGAGAGCAAGCATTGGTGCCATATGACTGGTAGCTTTCCCGTTCCACCGAGGTCTCCCGCCACGGACTCGGTATCCATAGCATCTGCGCTGCTCGCGCCTGCGGCTCGGAAGCGCAAGAAATGGAAGACGAGAGAGTCGATGACCTTGTAGGGGAGGGCATACTTCTTCTCGAGCAGTGTTCGTATGAAGATGTTGACTGGGCCGGCGGCTTCGGGATCGGAGGACATCTGTTCGGCGGCGATCTCACAGAGGCGATGAATAGCAGCTGCAGAATGGAGAACAGGTACTGAGACTTTAGCGACCACGCTCGCGACGATAGTAGCTTCGCGCTGGGTGCAACCTTCGATGAGCATGGGAAAGACGATGCCCTTGAAGAAGGCTGACGGTTTGTAGAGAGCCTTCTTGAGTGCGTTGTACAAATGTACGTTCAGCTTGTGCGTTTCTCGAATGCTGTCCTGCACTGCGGGGAGAAGCACGCTGTTCAGGAACTGCTGTGCGATATGCGGTTTTGAGGAGATGAACAAGCGGGTGGCAGCGTAGACCGAGTTGGGTGTCCATTGATCGGGCCGTGTCACAGCAACAAGTGTTTCCCATGCTGGAATCGTAGGGAGGATCTTGAATGGTTTTGGCAATTTCCCAGATTTGTACCTCGACAGGATCAAGCCAATTTTGGAGTAAACTTCGACAACCTTCTCAGGTAGCTCGACAGCGTCTTCTGGATCACCACCACCGTGGATCTCCGGCTGCGGGTTCGCAGCCTCGTGCTGTGCGATCTTGTCCAGAATGAGCGCGGCGAGGTCAGTGCCGCCTCCAGAGGGCTGCGCTTCTGCGCCGGGCCACACGATGGGATTGTCGTCAGTCGGTATGAACTTGTTGAACATGTCCAGGTCGTTGGGATCGATCTCTACTTCTTCCACGATTTCTTCTTCCTCGTCACCCCATGCCTCGTCATCGTTCTCGTACTGCGCCGTCTCTTCTACGCCGTCCTCTTCTTCAAGCCGCGTTTCGAAATCGAAAGCGGGGTTTGCCTTGGGTGGTCTTTGTACCCTGTTCTCGCTCTCGGCCTCTTCGGCGAGCTCGCGGCCAATCTCGAGGATCTTGCGCGAACTCTTGCTGTCCACATAACCGTCGCCATCGTTCTCGTCTCGCGAGCGCTTTCGGGTCTTTGCGGACTTTTGCTTGTAGGGATTCGAGGGTGCGTAGTCTTCGGCGAGTGGATTGTGGCGCTGTGCCTCGCGGACGGCGGGCGATTTGGGCGTCTTGGGCATTGTGGGCGTTTTTTTGTGTGTGCTGGCAATGTTCGCTCGAGCGTTGCGGGGAACTTTGAATTTTGGCCCGCCGAACTTTTTGCTTTGCAGGGTTCACCAATCCGTCCTAGCGCGGAAGCTACGCGGAAGCTACGATCAGCGCAGCTTCGCGTGCCTGCAACGCGCCGCGAGCTTTGGGGAATACAAAGTTCCTGACGCCCTCGATTGTCGCGCCCAAGGTACACCGGCCTGCAACAACCTTCAGCGAGAAGCCACCTGTTGCCGTTCTCTACCACAGCCATGGCGGAGTCGCAGTCGAACTCGCGCGCCAACACGCCCGGCGCATCGCTGCCCTTGAAGCGCACGTTGGAAGAAGACCACGCCCCAGCCATATCCTCGCCGCTCAATCCGAACCCAGATGCGGCGTCGCGTGCACGTCCACGGGCTCCGCCCCGCGAGCAGCGAGAGAAGCGCGAGACTATCAAGAAACGAGAGGCATCCTCCAACACCCGTGGAAGCACGCCGAATCCGACCTCTCGGACGAAGAAGGAGCGACCTTCAACAGATTCGCCGATGCGATACTCGATTCCGGAGCCGAAGCTCTCAGATTACCAACAGCCAAGGGAAGGGCAATTCTCTTGGGACCCCCCACTTACAGCTCCAGACGGCACCCAACTCCTGAGACCCATTGACCATGCCTGGAACAAGAAGGGCTACCGATATACCCACGCTGTGGCAGACCCGCACTTTCGCCATAAGCAGTTCTATCGCCAGAGCGACTCAAAGCCGTATGGACCGCGAATGAGCCACGAGGATACCGATAGATGGTTTTCTTTCGACAAAGAGACCGCGACTATTGTCACCCAGGAAAAGGGTTGGCGCATGGGAAGGGGAAACGTGGTAGCACGGGAAGGCAGAATGTACTTTGAAGTCAAGATCCTGAAAGGCATACCTGCAGATGGTCCCCACGATCCAGTAGATCCCAAGACCGGCGAGACCAAGCCAGGGCCCCATATTCGAGTAGGGTGGGCCAGGCGGGAAGCACCGCTCGATGCCCCGGTTGGGTTCGATGGCTACAGCTACGGCATTACGGATGCTCGTTTCGAAGTCATGCATCGTTCGCGAATCTCCAAGGTCTTCAAACCACTACCCAAAAACGCCAAAAGCAAACATTTAAAGTCAAGGCCGCCTCATAACAAGTCGATGCCAGTTGAATATGTCAGTGACGAGCATTTTGGAGAAGGCGATGTCATCGGGCTAGAGATCCAGCTGCCTTCCCTTACGCTACACCGTAAAGTCGTTGAGGGCATCTATAATCCTGCCGTCGACATCGGCGACGGCTTTGATGCACAAGATGCGTACGACCCTACCGAGAAGCCACTCGATATCATCCGTGACCGCATTCCGGTCGCCTACAAAGGCAACTTCCTGTTCGAACAGCTCGATTACCACATCACAAAAGCCGTAGAGCAATATCACGACAGAGGACCTGCGCCGAAGATCACCCCTTCGCCAAATTACGACGAAGTAAGCATTCGATCGTTACCTCACTCTCATATCAAGGTATACAAAAACGGCAAGGAAATGGGAATAGCATACGAGAGTCTCCTCGCTTTCTTACCTCCAGCAAGCGTGCCCTCGGCGGAAGCTTTGAAGGCTGGTGCAAGGGCTGGATTCGACGACGGTATGGTTGGGTACTTCCCCGCTGTCGCAGTCTTCAACAAAGGTGTCGCACAAGTCAATTTCGGGCCCGACTTCTGGTACCCACCAGAGGAGATGGTGAAGCAGCTTGAAAAGGATACGCAAATGCAAGGGAGCGATACAGTGGAGAAACAGGTACCGGAAGGAAGAAAGTTGCGAGCAATTGGCGAAAGATACAAGGAACAAATTGCTGAAGATGTGGTTTGGGATATCATTGACGAAGTCGACTTCTTTGTGCAAGATGGTGGATGGGATTACACAGGCGAAACACCCCAAGACGTGGCGGGCAAGTCAACGCCGAAAGCTAGGGGCTTCGCGAACCCGGACGAAAACGTTGGTGTGGAAGTTGGAAGACGCTATTAATTGGCTTTACACCGATGTTCTACTTTCGGTGACACTTGGTATGGATACCCAGGAACGATTATTTTTGCAGTATTGGTGTTTGATAACCAAACAACAAGCTTGGTGTCGATTCAATTGGCCTGGAATGGTCTTCAGCCATCCTGTGATCCTGTGATCCTGCCTTATGCTGACAGTGCACCTCGTCTAGAACGTCCTTGTACGCAATCGCGTTAGGTCTGTATGTCGTTTTGATTGTTTTCACGCCCTACTATGTCGGCTCTCAGAATCTTATAATCCGCTCCGATGCCCCACTAACCATGAAGGGCAAGAGCGCGGAATTAATGCGCACACTACCGATTTCGGGCCAACCGGTCTTTCCATGGTTCGAGCAGTTGCTACTTATACAATGGTACGGGCGTCATTCGAAAAGTTGATTACCTTCGCTTAGCTCCTGATCTTGTTCTTCTTGAACTCTGTTGTGTTCGTAGAGACGAGGTGATTGGTACACAAGATGGACTCTGCACAGTTTCGAGAAGCAGCGCACAGCGCCATTGATGAGAGTACTGAGTTACACATTCTTGGTCGCTTGTACTATGCTAAGAAATCACTCTAGTCATCCAGTACTATGACAATGTAGCCGAGAGACCAGTGCTCCCAAATGTCTCACCAGGATACCTTCGACCCCTCCTTCCTTCGGGACCACCTGAAGAGGGCGAATCATGGAGCGCCATTCAAGCCGACATCGACCGCATCATTATGCCAGGCCTTACCCATTGGCAATCACCCAAGTTCATGGCTTTCTTTCCGTGTAATTCATCCTTCCCGGCCATGCTAGGCGAGATGTACTCGGGCGCTTTCAACGCTGCAGCTTTCAACTGGATCTGCTCGCCTGCTGTCACGGAGCTGGAGACAGTAGTCATGGACTGGATCGCTAAACTGTTGGCCTTGCCTGACTGTTTTCAAAGTGCGGGCGAAGGTGGTGGTATTATCCAAGGAACGGCGAGTGAAGTGGTGCTTACAGCGCTTGTAGCGGCAAGAGAAAGGCTGATCAGGAGAAAACTTGGGGACATGCCTGAGGGAGAAGAGAGGATGGATAAAGCTGCGGATCTAAGAGGGAAGATGGTAGCACTGGGCTCAGAACATGCACACTCCTCCACACAGAAAGCTGCAATCATCGCCGGCACACGGTTCCGCACCGTTCCCGCACCTCGCGATGCTAACTTCAGTGTCACTGGGGCAACACTAAGGAAAACTATCGAAGAACTCAAACAAAGGGGCCTGGAGCCATTCTACTTTACCGTCACTATTGGTAGCACAGGAACCTGTGCGGTGGATGACCTCGAAGGCATCGCAGAAGTAGCACGCGACTACCCTGACCTCTGGATACACGTCGACGCTGCCTATGCAGGCTCTGCGCTGATCTGCCCTGAATATCAGCATCTCTGCCCGCCTATCGCGCACTTCGATTCCTTCAACTTCAATCTGCACAAGTGGTTGCTCGTCAACTTTGACTGCAGCGCCTTCTTCATCAAGCGTCGTAAAGATCTTATCGATACGTACAGCATCACGCCGTCATACCTGCGTAACCAGTTCACCGAGAGCGGGCTCGTGACGGACTACCGAGACTGGCAGATCCCTCTTGGGCGCAGGTTCAGAAGCTTGAAGGTGTGGTTTGTGCTGAGGACGTATGGCGTCAACGGGCTCCGCAAGTTCATCCGCAACCACGTCAAGCTGGGCGAATATTTCAATGACCTGCTTACCACACGCCCGGATGTATTCTCCGTTGTTACACCCGCTGCTTTTGGCCTTACTACCTTCCAGATCAATCCTTTGAAGCCCACTGCCCCATCGTCTCCAGCAACAAAATCGAACCCCGCACATGAGGCGTATTTGAATGACTTCACGAACGATGCGGAGGCGCAATACAGAGAGGATGCGAATCGCATTACGAAGGAGGTGTATGAGAGGGTTAATGCAAGCGGGGAGTTCTTTTTGACGAGCACAGTGGCGTGTGGGTTGTATGTTATTCGAGTGGTTAGTGCCGTAGAACGGTCTGAGGAAAAGTATCTGAAGAGGGTGTTCGATGTATTGGTCGAGACTGCGGAAGATGTCGTGAAGGGGAAAGAGAAAGCATAAGGACATAGTAGTAGAAGTGGTGCATAGAGGGCAGTTCTAGGTAGAAGCCTCTACTAAATACCATCAATGTTGCTATTAGCACATACTCCGAGACAGTGGCTATGTACGTGGAGCATCAACACGTACATCTCAGAATGTACTACCTTTAGTCAGTTTCCTTCTCCAACTCCTCTTTCTCAACTTTTCGTCTCCCTCTTCTCCATCTCTAGCGATCCGCAATTCACCCTTCGGCACTACTAACGCTCCTCCGCTCTCCGTCAATCTCCTCCTCAGTTCCTTCTCACTCAAAACATCACCGCTCGGTTCGTCCTCTCCCACTTCTTCCCTCACCGCCGCTGCTATATCGAGGATGCTTCGCAAGAGCCCAGGTCTCCTTCCTATGTTGTACATCCTAGAGTGTATTCGAGTGTCCATCCACATACCTACCATGATGCAACTCCAGACGAAGTTGAAGATCGAGACCATGAAGAGAAAAATGTAAGAGAATCCCCATTGATATGTTTCGCTAGGCTTGCAAGACCCATGCGTGTGCAAATACGATGCGGGGAATATGGGGCCTTGTCGAGAGGAATCGAGCGAGTAGTAGGGGTAGATGAGACCTTGTGATGGTCGGTCGGCGTCGCGATTTTCGCATTCGAAAGTGATGTTGAGGGAAGGAGGTGGTAGGTGTGTGGTTGTGCCGTTGAAGACGAATGTGCTGCTAACGTTCTTTTGAACTGAGGTCGGGACCCAGTTAGAAAGATTCAGAGAGCGGGTTGATGGGTTGTATGAGATGCCCAAGTAGTGGTCAGAATCTAGAGAGACGTAAGCATAGCTCTATCGAATTAATCATGCGAGCCTGTGTCGGACACTTGGAGGTTGTGTTATGGACTTGGAGAAACCGACCCACGGTCAGGTTTCAGGTTTGCAACTTATGTTGCACGCCATAGCTAGTGTAGAAGTAACAAAACCTAACTTACAGTTAAGAATCGCTTTCGCAAGCTCAGCATCATGTGCGACGGAGATTAGCGGCTTCGAGTAATTTTCCCCCAGACGATCGCTGTCCTGTATGATATATTCGACCTGCTTTACCTCGTTGTACGCCACCAAATTTCCATACTCGTCCTCCACATACGGTTCATAAGTCATGATGTAACCAGTCATAGCCGCCATTAGTGTAGGGAACGCAAGCACATATAGCGTTCCAATTAGCATGCACAGCATCGCCAGCCATCGAAAGAACCTTTTCCAACTCTTCTCTCCATATGCCAACCATTCTTTTGCCACAACACCCAGTGTTCCTAATGTCGTCGTATGAAACGCCACACTGGTGTACATCTTGTAGCTCGTGCGATACATCTCCATGTGATACAACAGCCACTCATTGAAGACCCGGTAGTTCACCCACGCAAGCAGCATCTGACCGCCGCGCCCAATGACCAAGTCCCACGCAATGTCGATGACTTTGACCTGCGTGAAGGTCATGGCGCCGAAAGACAAGTTTGGTGTAAAAAAGTAGGATGAATCCATAATCCTCCATGTTGCGCCTGTAGCTTCCTTCCACATGCCGTTGGGGTAGCAGTCACGGCCATTAAGATAGGACTGGGATGCTTCTTCTGCAGCGGCGGCGAGGACAACGATAGGTAAGAGCGCGAATGGTAGGCTGGATACGATGGCGAAAACACGCCAGGGAAATTTCGACGGTTTCCATCTCTTTTCCCGGTTGCTGCGTGCTGTGCTCTTAAATTTCGAGTCGCGTGGATTGTCGCGGGATGGACTCCAGTTGCGCGTGGGCAGCATTTCGACGCTGGCGCTTGAGCGCTCCCCAGCTTCCTGCAGTGCACCTGTTGACTTCATTATCGTCGCGCAATGCCAGAAGCATTCTCGTCCTGGAATGCAGCAGCGATGGCATTGCTCGGAGTGAAGTGATCACGAAAGCAATGTTCCAACCCTGATGTCATTAGACTTGTTTCATCAGTGGGATTGGCAAAGGACTGGGGGCCGAGTGAGGCGCAGGGCTGGGCGAAGGAGATCGTTTCCCCGCAACACCGACTTGTATCTCAGAACACAACGAAATGCTCACAGTCCCATTAATAAACCACGTCTACCTGACTATAACGAGCGGCTGTAAACTTCCCAGACTTTATCGCACTTTGATTGGAAAATCTGAGCAGCGATTTCCCAGCCCTTGTCTACGTAGAATTAGTCTGTAAACGATCATTGCCGACTTCGGACTATTTGTAAAATACGAATTGCTCGGCCGTAATCTTAGGGGATCATCATATCAGCATCCCATTGAACGACGAATACCAAGACTCTCATCTCTCTTCACCGACTCCTTCTCTCCTCAGACCTCCGTCCCACCCATCCCTCTGATTCATATCCTCTCGCAAACGCATTCTCCCACCACTTCCACCACTCATCTCACTCCTACCATGCCCTTGCAGACTGCTTTCTCCCCTTGATCCAGCCATTCTAGCCCCTTGTACCCCTTCCCCTCCTCCCAAAACACCAACGCTCTCTCCCTTCCTCCGTCCGTCCCTTAGAATTCCCCTTCCAACCTCACTCTCTACCATCTCCAGCAGCTTCCTCAACGCCTCCTTTCTACTACTTCCCATCTCTGGGCCCATTTCGAGGGATTTAGACCCACCCTTGGACATGCTGTATACGGCGGCGACAAAAGATGAGGATGGCGCGGGAGATTTGGGATGACGGCCGAGGAGCACGGTGGGATGTTTGTTGGGTGTTGGGGATAATTGCCACGATAGGGCTGCGTGTAGAAGTCAGATGGGTGTGTAGGATGAGATGGAAAGGGAATGGATGAATAAAATACTTTCAATGATGTTGACCAGGTATTGTAGTTCGTTTTCGTCTTCTCCACGGACGTTTGGAGCGGGTTTCATCGCATCGCGGTCTGGCATCGTGGCGTTTGATGCGCTGATTTGAGTGTGGCCCTGGGTAGCTCAAGGCTTGGATGCAGCAGTGCAGGCAGGAGACAGAACCACAACTTTTATACCCCGGGACGGCACTGGTTATACCTGTGTATACGTGGCTCGGGTTGCTCATCGCAAACGACGACGGTTCTGACGACCGGTTTGCAGCAGTAGCAAACAATGTCGAGCGTGGTTGATGCCGCGTGTGCGACAATTGGTGGCCCGCATCCCCAAGGGCAGTCATTGGGTAGAGCAGAATACGGAGGAAAGCGGGAAGAAGTGCGTAAACATGAACGCGTTAATGAAATGATGTGGAGCTGTCCATATAGCTGACAAACTTCCGCTAAATCGATTCAGAAGAAACGTTTCGCTGTATCGAGGACCTAAAATCGGATAAAGTCCAGATCAAACTTCAGTCATGGATTAATAGGTAATCAACTTTAGGATTCACATGCACGGAGCCTAATCTGAAGCGAGCAGTAGCTATCAAAATAGGGATGTATGGATTTGGCTTGATAGTCTTGTTCAGAAAATTTAGGTGTACAGCTCCTCAGTGAAAGCATTCAGACCGACGCCTTCCTTCGCGATATCCTCTTCTTTGAGGAACAAGAGCGGCATCTCGACCAAAGTTCCCCGAATTGTAGACAAGACCTCCTTGACCTCGCGGACACCCTGATCACCCTGGCTGAAGTTCTCCGCAACCACATGACCGATCTTATACAGACTCGGCTTCTTGTTATCTTTGTCACCTTTTTCTTGGCCAAAGAAACGAGAGTAATACGCATCGTACTGCTGCCAGTTCCGTACCTCATCGGAAGGCACTGGGTGGAAGACCTTGCCAAAGGCGTCGGTGTTAGTCTTTGCTCGCCAGTTCCAAAGCGACTGGAACTCCTCGGAGAGCGGATCGACCACCTGGCGATCCTCCTCTGAGCCCCAGTCGTAGATATTTGGCACGCCGATCGGCTCGAAGTTTTGGTCTGGACGCTCCATGTCCTGTGGCTTGAGTAGACCAAGATGCTTGCGGAAAATCTGCCGTCGTAGAGAGGCAGCAAACTTTGAAGCACGCCACTGGCGGCCATCCATGTATGATTCGACCGTGTCGTTATCACGAACAATGATTGCAATCTCAGAGTCATGATCACCCAGTTGCGAACGGTCGTTCATGTTGGCAGATCCACAGATAACAACCTGGTCATCTGCAATGAGGAGCTGCATGCTGTCAGCTTCCTATCTGAAACACAAGTCAAGTACTAACCTTGCTGTGAATATACAGCTCTTCAGACACGAAAGCATCGATTTCGTCCATAGCGCCACCTTCCCAAGGGACTCTGCGGATGTCCTCGCCGCCCAGCATGTAGCACTATGGGAGAGTCAGTGATCGTGCTCACTCCCATACACTGGTCAGATATCACTTACTTCGCTAACAGAGTCCCAACGTCCGTCACCAAGGCCTTGACGCCCTCCGAGGTGGGAGGCAGCCTGTTGGTACTTGTTATAGTCGTCTCGCTTGTACTCATCCGGTTTGTTCTGATGTTGAGAGCCATAGCCCGAATCCTGACCGTAGCTTTGGTTCTGGTTATAACCTTGGTTCTCCCCATAGCCTTGATTTTGTCCATATCCACCATGAGCGCTAGAAGAGCCATCCATTTCATAGACTCCATACTCTGCTGTCGGGGGAGGACGGTAGGCTTGGTAGTCGCGTGTTCCTTCGAGCCCACGTGTGCCCTGGAAATCACCACGGTTGGCTTCGTGAGCGGCGTCGAAACCCTCACGAGCCTGCTCATAAGATACTCCGCTACGCTCCTCTGCGGCACGCATAACACCACTAGCGTTGATGCGATCGTAGCTTCGTAAATTGTAGAATCGAATGTAGTCCAAGGGGTTGAAGCCGGCCTTTTGAATCTCTTCGTAGATGGAATGCCCGCCGCGATTAATGGAGTTGTATTGAAATTCCATAATGGCGCGCGTTCCGAGAGCGTCATCGGATTTAAGGTCGCCAGCGAAAGCTGGCACAGAGGGCATCATGACAAACATTTTGTACCTGTTTAACTAGTCAGTGCATGTATCCAGGAAAACCCAAGTCATTCTGCAAAGACATGTTGAGGGTAGACAGGCGCAGTCAAAGTTTTGACATACTTCTCACCATTGCGAGCAGCTCGCACAATACGCTCTACGATGGCGGCTCCAACCTGGTTCTTCACAGGCTTTTGCTCGTTGCCAGTCGCAGTAATGAAGAACTGGTTCTCAATGTAGACAAAGTGCTTGCTGTTTTTGATAATCTCACAGTAAGCATTCTGGATAGAGTGCTCTGTCGAGATGTTGTGGCTCCATTTTGCGGAGCTTCGTGTGAGCTGGCAATCCGCGCTTCCTCGCTGAGACCCGTGTTCTGCATGCGATTGGTGCTGTTGATGCTGCTGGCTTTCTCCATGCTGTCCGTAACGACCAAACTCTTGCTGGGCTCGGTTGTAGAGCTTCTCACGGAAGCCGCCGCCTCCACCGCCACGACCGAATAAACCACGTTCACCCTCTTGACCTTCATAGTCATCGCCACCAAACCCACGCTCTCCTTCTGCTCCGTCATCGTCAAAGCCTCGTTGTTGAGTCGGCGGGGGGTACGAGCCACCTTGCTGAGCACCACTTCCGGTATCAGGGAGTCTTGCGTAACGGGTGTCTTTCTTGCTATACTTCTCGTCGTAAATGAAGTTCCAGCGTTGAGTAAAGTGCGTCCTTAAATCCTGCACGGCGGGTCCTGCGAGCGAGAGAGAAACATCTGACCAGCCCATGCGCGAACTCTGAGTTCGGTCGAGCTTGTTGTTTTCCCAGTTGCCGACGTCCTGGAAATCTAAAAGTGGGCCATGTTAGCCACTGAAAGTACCCCCCTGGAGCCAAAGGTACTCACCGAGAATACGAGCATTGTTAAAGTCCTGCCCAGGGAACACGATACGCTCTAGATCACCCGGATGAGCATCAGCGATAGGATGCTGATTTGTATCCCACCGTCCATAGCAGAGATCGAGCCCGCCCATGAATGCAATTTTACCGTCGACCAAGCAAAGCTTTTCGTGATGCGCCCAATAAAGCACAGTATCATCATGCGCTCCGTAGATGGCTTTCAAACTATCTCCGGGAAGCTGTGCTAGTTTGGCTGGACTGAATGACATGTTTTGTAACGATTGGATGAAGGAGCCTCCAAGGACGGCTGCATCCGGCAAGTGATCCGGGTGTCTAAAGACACCAATGTTGGGGTGAAGGTCCTCCAAGCCATGCTTTGTATGAGACGAGGAAACTGTGATGGGAGATTTGATCAGCGGATCCGTCTTTTCGACTTCTTCCAAAGACTTAAAGATGACATCGAGACCGAGTCTGGTAAGACCTTTCGTGAAGGGGTCCGTGGACCTAGGGAGAAGAGAGTGTAGATAGTTGGGTAAGGATGGATTCAGGTACTTACGTGTTAAGGCCTGAGTCACCTCCTTGTACACAATGATGTTGACCTTGACTCCACGCTGAGCGGCAGCTTGCAACATGCGGTCGATCCTGTACTGTTGATTCTTGGCTGGAGGGCGCCGGAGGTACAGCTCTGGCGACAACCACCAATCTAAGATCCAGATGGACTCGCGCGCGCGTTCGATCGCCAAAGACACAGCGTACATGTAACCTACACCAAGTTAGGATAGCCAAACCTGCGTTGTTGCATAACGTACCGCATCCATCAACGTACCTCGCAGGTAATGTTAGCATGCTCATCAACTAGCAAATATGCTGTATGCTTACCACTTGATGTCGTTACCCTGCCGCTCTGGTGCAAAGCTCAGGAAGCGGTGTTGAGAATGGTATTCCTGACCCGGCCGAACTTGGGAACCCTGGTTGCTCTGCTGTCCGTAATTGCCTTGGGAAGAGCCTCCCTGCTGAGGGGGATCATCCTTTCCAGAGACCTTGTCCTTGATGTCCGAAGCGACTTCGTGGAGGGCACTATGGAGCTTGTCGAACAGACCGAGGCCGCCGCCGCCCGAGGAGCCTTGCTGGGCCTCCTTCGCCAAAGTTAGTGATAGAAGAATCGAATTGGCAAGGTCGAAATGTACGCACCTCTTTGTGGCCTCCAAAGACGCGTCTGCCCATATCGCCAATGAAGCCACGCTCTCCCTCCTCGCCTTCCTGCTGCTGCTGCTGCTGCTGCCCATGGTAGTCCCCATACGCCATGTCGTCGTCGCGGCGGTTGTAAGCCATGATTGCCAAAGCTCAGCTCCTGGCAATGCTGGTGGCTATGGAAAAGAAGGTGGGATAGAGGTTCAGTTGTTCCTGCAGCCAAGGCAAGCTGGAGGAAGCTTGGTGTGCAGGCTGCTGAAGATCCACCCAACCCCGCCTCGTCATCGTGCTTCAGCTTGGACAGGGGTCGTGATTCATGCAAACAGGGAACATTCACGTCGCATCATGCCATGCTCAGAGCCTGTAACCACAATCCAGATCAGCCACAACACGCTGAGGCAACGCACTGGCCTGGCCACGGAATGGCGCGGCCACACGCCGTGTAGCCGTTGCTGCTTCTCGGGCGTGAGGCGTGCCCCTCACCTGCCCCACTTCGGCGCCATATCTCGTGCCTACCATGCTGTCCGGAACACCACCATCGGCGCCGCGGAGATGGACGAGAAAGGGTCCAGCTCCAGATCAGATACGTGCCGTTGCCGTAGTCGTCTGCACAGGGGACCAATGATCGGTGACGTATGCGGAAATCAGCATGCACAGTATGACAGATTCATTACTGGGAGCATTCGGGTATCATTCGGCCATCCCCGCTTCTTCGCAACACTCCCCCCTGCGTGTAGCACTCGGATAGCTATATAGCTGCCATAGTCGTCTCTTCTATCATGACTTCTCTTCTTCTTCCTCGTCTTGCTCTCTCAACTCGATTTGCCCCTCGTGCCATCGTGCCTGTTGCTTCCGCTTTTGTGCGACCATCTGTAGCTTACACGGCTTCTCGAGGCTTTCGTTCTACCAACATGGCCAGCAAACCAATTGTGACGCTCGACGTGCGTGCTGGAAGTGTCTCTTGAAAAAGCCAAGCTCACCATAACAGGCTTCGCTCGTCCCTCGCCTGCCTCCGTCCTCCCCAACTTTGTTCGAGGCCAAGAAGAAGAAGAACCTGACCTTTGAGGCCATTGCAAAAGAAGTCGGCCGCGAGGAAGTAGCAATTGCTGCCCTATTTTACGGCCAGGCACAGGCTTCGCCAGAGGACATCCAGAAGCTTTCACAGGTCCTCGACATTCCTGCTGAAACGCTCGAATCACAGCTTTCTGGATTCCCCGACCGCGGTAGGACTTTGGATATGCCACCAAAAGAGCCCTTGATTTACCGTCTCTTTGAGATTGTGCAGAACTATGGATATGCATATAAGGCAGTGCTGAACGAGAAGTTTGGCGATGGAATCATGTCAGCTATTAGCTTCTCAACAAAGGTCGAGAAGGAGACGGATGAAAAAGGTGACTGGGCTGTCATCACTTTGAGGGGCAAATGGTGAGTCTTCTCTCTTCCGAGACCCGACAAAATTTACGCACTCCTCTGCATTTCGCCTCGTGGAATAATTTAAGTGCCCCAATGCTGACAATGGATAGGCTGCCCTATTCGCGTTTCTAGAGCGCTGATGAACACGCAACACCATGAATGCTTGCTTCATCTGCATCTACGGTTTCAATCCGAAATTTGACCCTCTCGGCACTTGCGCTGCTTGGGTATTACACATAATACTGAAGTCTTCAGCAAGATACTGTATGTATCCTGGGTATATATCATGAATGCATGCACTTTCTGGTACTGTTCTACGTGCCCTAGTATGTTAGGGCCCTTGAGGCCCTTGATCCAATATTGTAAATATTGTGACAATTTTGTTGCACGGGCTGGCACATTCTCCTGTTTGCACCTCTTTCCTTCCCAGAAAAACGTACCTGCCTCGCTTGCCTTCCCTCTCACTGACCTCTAGCGCCTGCCTCTTACGATCTCGCAAACGCCTTCAATCTCTCCAGCGTTTGTCTTGTTGCTTCCGACTTTTTCTCACTCCACCTCTATAGTCTCAGAGCTCTCAACACTTTCTATTGACCTACCACTTTCGTTCTATTCCAACCTGGCCACGACCCTTCCAAAGACTGACCTAAAAGCAGCACAGCCAACCATGCCTGCCTCCTTAGAGCCTATCAAGGCGTTCCCGTGCACCTTCGCTGGTTGCGCAGCCTCCTTCGACAGCCAAAAGCGACTAATTGCCCACAAAAAGCATTCCGACGAGCACGACTATTGCGCTAAGTGCGATAAAGATTTCGAGTCTTACGATGACCTTGCTCTCCACAAAGTGTTCGCCCCAGACAAGCATGAGAAGGCGTGCCGTATCTGCGGTGAGGAGTTCAAGAGCATTTCAGGACTGCGTCGACACATCGAGCTGGTATGTTGTCCGAGTTTACGGTGTTTGTCAATGCTAATTGCCAGCGAAATAGTCTCACAAAGTGAAACAGAAGCTCCCATGCATCGGTTGTGGCGAAGAGTTTGTCGCGCCTGCCATGTTGATAGAGCACCTTGAATTTGTAAGTCTTGAAACCCATCGCTGTCATGAGGATCTCGCTCACCGTTGTGTCCGCCTAGGGATACTGCGAGGTTATCAGCGGCCAGCAGTTTATGGGTCACGTCGTCCACAAGCACCTTGTCTCTGAGCTGCTCCACCGTGGGGATGCACATGTTCGTTTCATGCAGAAGATCTCCCAGTTCGATGCGGCACTGGACCACGAGGATGGGGGTGGCGTTGGCCTGGACAACATACTGGAAGAGGATGACGATGATGCTAGAGCAGTGAACCACCCAGCAATCCAGCCAGATTGCCCACAAAATGATGTCTCTGACACCAGCCACTGTTCTCCGTGGCCTCCGTGTGGGAGCGTTGGAAAGCCATCCACCCTCGCTTCAGAAATGAGACGGATGTCATTGGGGGGTTCTGACTCGGACACAATCGTAGACTCAGCCAGCCACACGATGGACGGATCTGCAGCTTCAACGCAGAATTCCAAACAGTAAGTTTAAGTTCATTGTCACAAGTTGGGATACCGTGTGCGGACTTTGTCGTAAGACATACAACACGATATCCACACTTTGGGCCCAGTACCTTACATACAGAAAACTTGCTTACATCTTATAGTCAGCCTAAAGTATGGGGTGGACGTTCTGCGAAGGAGCTGTTCCCGCATGCAAAAGCTACACCAGCGCCCAAGAAAGAGTTCACGATCGAGGCTGTAGACCGGCAGACTGAGAACGAACACGGAGCCAACATATTCAACACTCGATTCTGGGATCCTTTGGCTAAAGAGTGGAACCCGGATCGTTTCTACAATTCAATCATCCAAAAATATTTTTGCCCCTTCATGTGCGAGTAAGTTGCTGCCTGTCACTCTGCACATAATATTAGATGCTAACGAAGGAATTTTGTAGGCAGACATTCGAAGACGTTTTAGAGATGCGTGATCACATCCTCGTCAGCCACCGCGTTACGCGCGCGAAGTGTCCAGGCTGTCTGAAGTATTTTGGCAGCGTCACAGCGCTTATGAGTCACTGTCAGGCGCGTGGTAGCAGGTGTCAGGTCAACAAGGCCGATGACTTCGGTATCTTCTTGGACAAGCTAACTGGAGGCTTCCTCAGCGTCAAAGAGAAGATACGCCCTGATCACATCCAGAATGAGACGGTCGATCTCCACAATCCAGAGACGGGCGAAAAGATGAAGTACACGCCACCGGTAGCCAAGTACCTCGAATACACATCTGCTAAGCCTGCGGACTGGAAGGATCCGATCAAAGTCGCTGCACAGATTGGTGGTGGCAGCGTTTCGGGCACCTTCAAACACGAGAATCAACTGTCTCGTTGGTAGGTAGACTTACGAGGCGAGGATTTGATGAACAAGGCGTAGGTATCATATGGAGGATGTTCCTTTCAGCGTCACAAAGGAATCATGGAGCGCAAAAGCTCCCTCTACATTAGTTTCTTATTTTGTTTGTACACCAACCCGGCGAGTGGGCTTTGATGGGCCATGCTTTCGATCAGGTGGCGTGAGAAGGTTTCTATGTTCTCTCTCTAATAGAAGCATTCGTGTCAGTCAAGGCCGCCTTACACTGTTGGGCCAAGTGATGTGATCCCGTTTTTCTCCCAAAAAGGAAATGCACGATACTGCCCGAGTGCGGCACAATGCCATGGGTTCGACCAGTTCGACGCCTTAGTCGACCAAAGAAATCTCCGACGGCACGCTTAGGGGTCTTACAGATGCAGAAGTGCCGCGCGCTAGCATGGTGGACGAACGATTTAGTTTTGGTGCACGATGAGTGGCCGGAGTTCGCTGTAGCGATGGCTAGTTTTGGATACCCGAGGCTGCCAAATCTCCGTCGCGCGAGAGGATCTAGGACATTTTTTTCTCTCTCTTGGGCAATGCGCTTGCTCGGAAAAGGGTCTCAGTAGCTTTGTTTTTCGCAAAAGTATGAAGAGGTTGGCAGAGTTCTGGAGTGGGTACAGCCAAGTTGAGACGTCAGCGATTTGCGTATGAAGCTCCACATTCACAGCCAGCGCAGCTCCGCCACTCCGCTTGGGCGCCACAGGCATTGGACCTCCCGCCTTGCACACTGTGTCCCAACGTGCAAGAGACATGAATTACCTGGGATGAGGGGTGCCTGTTCCTTGGCTTTGTGGATGCTCGAGTTCTATCAGATGTTCCGAGAAGCTTGGGTCGAAAGCAAGCCGGATGCCGTCACTGAGCATGACTTTGCCCCAGGATTATTTAAAGCAACAGGGCAGATCGCTCCGTTTCAGAGGGAGCTTAGACAGGGGTACACAAAGGGCAGCGGGCGTGATTGGCCGTGTAGGATAGGGCCGGGCGGTGCGTTGCGTAGCGTCAGGGCCCTCAGCCTGCGCAGGACGTCGTCTCGGTCGTCGTATGCGCTGCTCGTTCAGCCTCCGATCTGCGTGCCGCTGCTCACTCCATTTCTTGGTGCGTGCTATATATGCGCTGGCGTCGTTGCCCCCGTTTCCGGCCTTTCTCCCGCCTTTGACATTTTGCCTGTGTTCCGTTGTTGCGCAAGGAAGATTCTTGGACAGCAGCCACCTGTGATCATCGTTGTCTTGGCCAGCGCTCTGCCAGCGACAAACACGAACTCCGACCAGCTTCTGCTCACCGCATTCACACCCTCCGTTGCTGTCGACTCTCCCACCCACGCGCCTGTTATAGGCTCGCCAGCCAACGCCGGCTCGCCTCTGCAGACCTCTACACATCCGTAAAGCGTCTGCCATCATGGCCGCCAACGACTACTACTCGTCCTTCACCCCAGGAGGCAACAATGCAGCCTCACGTCCGCCACCCCCACAGCACACGCCCTCCGCGCAGTCGCTGCAGTCGATATCGCCTGTAACCTCGCCCTTCGACGACTCGAATCGCTACGACAACCGCCCCGACTACTCTTCGACCGCACACCTGACCCACACCCAGACTGGAACTTCCTCGGCCTACAGCGACACAGCTTATCACGGCGTGGACCAGTCGCATCCCTACAACAACCGCTACGACTCGCCGCCTGCGGCTACACAGCACGATCCGTTCGCCGACCAGAACGCCATACCGCTGCAACAGCAAGGCAAGATGGGTTCAAGTCATGATGCAGCCGGCACGTATCAGATGGACCCAGAAGGGAGGCCGAGAGAGAAGAGAAAGAAGAAGAAGAAGGGATGGTTCAGTGGAAAGATTACTTGGGTCGTGTTCTTCTTGACAGCCGTGCAGGTTGGTGTGTTTGTAGGCGAGATCATCAGAAATGGTATGTACAAGTCTCGTTCAAACTCAACACAAGGTTTTGGGTATGGTTGTATGAATGAGCGTACTGACAAGCAAACTAGCCGTCCTGACAGGCTCACCTATTCAAACGAAACCCTTTAACATCATGATCGGTCCCTCGCCTGACGTTCTCACGAACATGGGTGCTCGCTATCCGCCCTGCATGCACTACATTCAAATCGTGCTCGATAACGGTATCTTGAACTGGAACTGCCCCAATGGCACGACCACCAACTCTACCTGCACCCTCTCCGACCTCTGCGGCATGGGCGGCGTGCCCGCCCAAGACCCCAACCTTAGATTCAAGGACCGCAAAACCGAGCCATCGCTCGAGCCAAATCAATGGTGGCGCTTCATCACGCCCATCTTTCTGCATGCAGGACTGATTCACATCGGCTTCAACATGCTTCTACAATTGACGTTGGGAAGAGATATGGAAAAGGAAATTGGACCCCTACGCTTTGCGATGGTATACTTCGCCTCTGGCATCTTTGGCTTTGTGCTAGGAGGAAATTACGCCGCTGAGGGTATTCCTGCGGTCGGAGCATCTGGCTCCCTCTTCGGTATCCTCGCTCTCGTCATGCTCGATCTCCTTTATAACTGGAATACGCGCCGCTCCCCGGTTAAGGACCTGCTTTTTCTCCTCCTCGATATTGCCATCTCCTTTGTGCTCGGTCTCCTTCCTGGCCTCGACAATTTTTCACACATTGGCGGTTTCCTGATGGGTTTCGTGCTGGGGATATGCATTCTGCACTCTCCTCAGGCACTTCGGGAACGTATCGGTGTCGATGAGCCGCCCTATGCTACTGTAGACCAGAATCCGAATGCAGCGCCTGGACTGCAGAAGTTCGTCAAGCAGCCTGTGGGCTTCTTCAAGGGACGTAAGCCTTTCTGGTGGGTATGGTGGCTGGTGCGTGCCGCTCTCCTCGTAGTGGTATTTGTGGGCTTTATTCTACTGCTGAGGAACTTTTACGACTGGCGGAACCGCTGCTCCTGGTGCCACCATTTGACTTGTCTGGTAAGTCATTAATCTTCTTCTTCACGTAAAAGGGACACAAGCGCTAACGTATTTGATAGCCTGTCAAGAATTGGTGTGATATTGGAAGCATCCAGCTAACCCCGGCTTCGAATACAAGCCAGCCGGAATCAACGTCTGCACCTGCGATGTTCATGTTCTAATCACCCACACCGCTTGTAGACACGCACATACAAGGATGTGAGAATGAGCTGTGGAGCTCGCATTGGCACAACTTAATGCTATGTAGTTGAAGGTTTTGGAAAAACGGAAACACGAGGTGGGAAGGAATGAGAGATTGGCATATTGTCGTACTGCGGAGATACCATTTTTAGTATTGTCGTCAACCAGGGTGGCATTGCCTGGCGTTTATTTCTATTTCCTAGATAAAGCATTGGGAGGTAACTGGATATTACGATGACATGAGGAGGTTGGTAGGAGTCGTCCATCCCTCAATTCTACTTAATAACGGTCACGGCACGTTTTTAATGCGGATCACCATGTACAAGGTCATAACATGCCCCTTCGAAATATATGTCACCGTGCCTTGTTCTCCAACGTTAGCACATGCACATGCAATGCCTACACATCCAAACATATGAATACACGGGAGAAGTTCGTTCATCTACACATCCGCCCAAAGGGCGCATCAGAAATATCTACAATGGCGGCAGCACCTCGCGACAATTCGGGCACTGCAACCGGTACCTCATCCAGCCCTCCAAACACGCCGTGTGGAAAATATGCCGACAGGGCGTAACCATGTACGCCCGCCGCTGCAGCGTGAGTCCGCCCAGGCCTTGGACATCGGCGCCCCCGCCATCAGCAGGTATGACGGGCACCTCGATGTCAGTAGCGCAGATGCTGCAGTCGAAGACCTTCTTGCCTTTGCCCTTGGACTCGCCGGGCTGGAGGTGCGTCTCCTCTGTCGGGCTATCGGGCGAAGACGACGAAGAGCCAATAGGCATGGTGGCACCTTCCTCGTCCTCGCGGAGCACAGGGTGGTAATCGTACGCAGGCGGCGCCCAGCCCTCGCGCACGAAGAAGCGCGGCCCAAGGACCTCCTGGCTTGCCAGCACCACGATCTGGCACCATACCCATCCGGCTAGGACCGCCAGCCCCTTGACGTCCGTCCGCGAGAACAGCACGTTGCCTTCTGCGGCGTAGAAATATGCGATTGGGATCAGCCGTACGGCAGATTGACCGAGCACAAAGTCCCAGCGCAGCGCTTTGCGGCAGTTCCGCATGATGTTGCGGTAGATTTGTGGAAGCCAGAAAGATAGGTAAATGAAGCAGAGCGTGTTGAAGTAGAAAGCGCGCGCCGTGGAGCGCATCGTAGTGAATTGAAGGGTGATGAAAAAGGTGACGATGAGTAAGAAGCAGTAGCGGCTGTACAGAGCGCCGAGTTCCGCTCGAGGGGAGGTAGTGTTTTGAGCGGTCGTTGTAGTGGGAGTGTTCGCAATCGGTAGAAGAGGTCCACCGTCGGTGGTGTCGTCTTGGTCTGACGGGACGATGACAGGAGGTGATGGCGCTTGAGTTGGCTGGTTCGTAGATGTAGGGACAGCGAGGGTGTCGCTTGGTGGTGGAGGTGGCGCGCGAGGTGGGCCTGGCGGAGGATTTGGTGTAGATGGTGGTTGCGGACTGGCTGGTGTGGCAGATGCTTGTTGGCGGTCTTGACGCATTTGCTCTGTGACCTGGACGGTCCATATGTCCATCAAGAATCGTAGTTCCAGTACCACCGAGAATAGCGCTAGGAATGCGATCGTGTATAGCTGTAGCTGAGATGTACCCAGGAACAAGTGCAAGAAAACGAGGGCAAGAAACATGAAACCATCTCCTAGAGCCATCATGGCGATGGTGTAGAAGCTGATCCGGTTCCGCGTAGAAGGCGTTGCTGCTTCTTTGGCCTGCTTGATGATGAACATGAGCTGGAATGCCAGCGTGACGGCGAAGGCGAGGATACTTTGCTTAGCATCGTCGTTGAACTCTTCCGTTTTCAATCCGAGTAAATGCATGGCTTCGGATGGTGAAAAATCGGGGGGACCTTTAGATTCGATGACAAAGCCGCAGTCAGGAGAGAAGCCGACCATGTCCATGGCCATCTGAGAGTGGAGCGGAACACGCGCTCCAGTGGGATATCGAAGCTCTTGCTCCAGAGAGTCAAGGTCAGGCTGACCACTGGAAGACTGCTGGTTTTGGTTGATAAACTGCACAGGGGCCTCTTGGAGGAAGAGCACAAATTCGCAGTGGCCTGTGTTCAAGACCCCCTCAGCAGCACCTTCCACGGCAGATGACCAGGGGTTCCACACAGGAAACGCTCGTTCCAACTGATCCTGTATCGTCTCATGTATCGTCCGATTGAGCAGTTTTTGAGAGTTTGAGTAGAGATGTGGCGAGAGTTGTAGATGAGGAAGTGCAAAGATACCAGAGAAACTACACTTGTCAGCCTGATCATATCGTATCACGGCGCAATAGTGAATGCTTACCTTTCGCTCGTCGTAGTCAACACGGCGCCTCCAAATGCTGGATAATGTATCCCATTAAGGTTGAACTCCCACCAATTGTCGCCCCAACTATCGGCATCCCCAATGATAACCTTCGCCTTGAGTTCACTAATCGTCCGGTTGTCGTCTGTCCGCTGCCGGCCATCCACCTCCGTAAGATGCAACCTGACCATACCATGCGAACCCGTCAAATTCCTGTCAAACTCAGCGGGCACCGCAAACTCAGGGACCTTGCCGGTCGTGTTCAGCATATCGATTGGAAACCGCGTCCTACTCAAAGGGCTCCGCACCCACTCGCCTTGCACAAACCCAGATATATTCCTATACACCATCTCTTTGCTAGCCTCGTCATTGTGCCCATCCAACCAGCCTTGCGCTCTCTCCCCCAATAAGCCTCTCATCCTCTCCCGCGCCCTACTCTTAACATCACCCAGCACGTCCCATGTAAATGCATCCTGTTCCCTCAGCCCTGTGATATTCAACCACTTCTTTTCCTTTGTATCAAAGTCCCCCCATTTCGTAGTGTTCAAGATGCCGAGGTGTTCCCACTCGTGGTCAATGACCTCGTCGTAGCGCGATCGCGTGTTAAAGCCAGGGTTCTGCGGCTCGGGCGAGTTGATGAGGAGCAGCAATATAATGAAGAACAGGAACTGGCGGGGGTCCCGGCGGACTTCCATCAGGGTGGTTGTGAGGTCGGGAGAGCCATCGAGGGGCTAAGGTCTCGTGTAGTGGTGGTGCCTGAGCTGGGATCTCGGATGACGTTCCCGTTCGGAGGTCCGCAGCCACGTGCGCTGAGCTTGGCAATAGGGGTAACCGATATGCAGTCTCCCAGTGAGGTGAAGAGTACAAGAACAAGTCGATTAATGAAAACCATTCTGTATGGTCATCTTGTGGGTTTGAATGTTTGTATACACGCGTTACAGGAACATGTTGTTACGATTCCTAAGCACATAATAGCAAATCGATAGCTGAATACTATAACACAATCGACATTCTTACACAAAGGGTAAGAGGGGTATTGATTAAACCTATGTACACAGGGAAAAGAGGGCCTTCCGAATTACATCGCTTCATGCCAGTCGCCGCCGAAACGCCCGTCGCAAAGCAGCCTCACGCCAACCTAATCCGAAATCCCATTAAGACACCATGAATCCGTCAATCTGCGGTCGTCTGTGCAATGTTGTTATAATGCTGGCACAGCCCATAGCATATCGCAAACTTTTTATGGGCCTACAAAACAGCGCTGACAGCAGCCGGCGGCGCAGCATCCAAATCGATGCGCTGGACGTTCTGACGCAGGTCGTTGGAAGTGCGGAACAAGTTGGTGAAGTACTTCTTGGCCTCTGAAGCCTCCACTTTGAGTTTGCTGGTTTCCTCTCTCTTGAGTTGAAGCTTTTCGACGTTGCGCTGGAGGCCGATTTGGACGTCCTTGGCGGGGCCCTTCAACGCGCGGCGGATTTCAGAGCTGATTCGAAGGGCATTGGAGTGGGTATAGTCGATGGCTGCCAGTTGGGCCGAAAGCTTCGCGCTGAGGCGGTGTGGTAGTGATTTAGGGACGGAAGCTAAGATGTAGGAGACTCCGATGGCAACTGTATGGTGTGTCAGATACTCATAATGCAGTTTAGGGCGCGTTTAAGATCAGAGACATGTCTTCCCTAGTATGTGAAACACAGTGACAACGCTTGGGAGTTTGCACTTACCACCTGCAATGAGACCAGGAATGATTAGTCTCCGAAGGTTGTTCGAGCCAACAATCTTCGCAGCACCCAAGGCGCCATCCAGCCAACCAACGCCACCTACCAAGCGCCCGCCGACGACGCCGGCTACGGTGACGGCCATGCCTGTCCCTGCAACCTTCTCTTGGCGCTCCCACAGGCTGGTGACATCGAAGAAGTCCCATAGCTCGATGTCGATATCGACCTGGCGGGCAAGCGCATGGGCCGACTTTCTGAACATCCTCTCTGGACGGAACATCACATCAGCGTGCATGTTGCCGAGGTGCAATATCCCCAGGTTTTTGATGCCATTATAACCTTGGGCGGCCTGTGTACGAGCATGTTCCTCGCATAGACGGACGGTCTCCGCGATCTCATGGAGCATTGAATCGCGGATATCTTCCGCGTACTGATAGGCAGACAGCAATCCTGGGTATTCAATTCCTAGGTCCTGTTCTCCCACCTTGGTTATACAGCTATTGAGCGTGTCTCGGGTATGTCCGTAAACCTCTGAGGTGGTGTCTTCTACCAGTCGGTCCACGGCCTCTCCGGCTTCTATTCTTGATTTTTTAGATTCTTCAAATTCTGGCTCCAGAGCATCCATTTCCTTCTTTACTCGGTCCAACTCAGATTGTGCAACATCTCGGTTTACCGTGGCCAAGTTGTGAACATCGCCGAGAACGTTCAACAGATAGGTTTTCGCGGGGGCCAGCTTTGATCGGGCTCGCTTTTCGAGGACAAAACGGCGTAACGATGTTTCTAGATCTCCAAAGTCTCTCTCTTTTTCGGGATCTTTCCCCTTACCCTTATCTGAAGGATCATCGTCACCATCATCACCGGGGGAGCTGGCCATTGGAATAGCGTTGCTTGACACGAAATGCACCAGCTCGCTGGACTCCTTGAATGTTGCCGGACTCAAACCATGAACCTGCTTAAGGATCATCTCCTTGCATCGCTGCTGATCGCGGATGACGTCAAAACCGTTGACCACCATGAAAATGTAGGCCTTCTCCCGGGCGGCTGAGAAGATGAAGTTCTTGGCCGATTCTGTGAAATGGTTTGCAGCGGAAACAACAAACACTACTACGTCAATTTCTTCCTGTCGTGCAAAAACCGCGGTAGTCTTCAAAGAGTCCGAGTTAAGACCAGGCGCATCGATAAGCGCAATATCGACAACGCCGTTGTTCAGCAACGATTCGTCGACCGAGCGGATGTCTCGGATATAGATCTTGCATTGTGAGAAGTGTTCGTTGTCTATAACGATCTTCTCTAGGTCGCTGAGGGCAAACACCCTGTACGTGCTTTCGTCGTGACGGTTGTAGACGGATCCAAGTGGCACCGCGTGGACTTCCTCAACGCCACCGTTCTCCCGGAAGTCCAACACCTCGCAGAAAATGCTCGTACAAGGCTGTTGGTCCTCAGGCAAAACCTTTCTCCGTAGCAGGGCATTACAGAACGTAGACTTTCCCGCATTGAGATCACCCGTAACCAGAACTTTGCTTGAGGTATCCTCGATTCTCTCTTTGATAGCGTATAGGTGGCGAACACTCTGCTGTATCTGACCATCCAGCAGGGAAGCGATCGATCCTTTCTCCAATGAGTGCACGAGATCTGTCTGTGTCCGACCACCCATGCGCAGCTCAAGCTTCAATACCGAAAAGTCGTGTGCAAGCTGGGGTGTGATGAGACGAGGCTCTTGTTTCTGCTCTTTCTCCGCGGCGGTACTCGACTCTGCAACTTCGAAGTCAGACCCCAATGACGTGCCGGCACGGCGTGGAGCTCGCGGTCGTTCAGGGGATCGGGGCGGCTGGAAGTCGCCTATTGCAGACTGTGTATGTGATAGCCCGGGTCGAGATTGGGATCGAATGTGGGCAGCTTGGTTTGGTTCGGCGGGTATTGTAGGGTAATGCGCCGGCCATTTGAGGTTCTCCTCTTGAAAACCCTTCAAGAGATCAATGGTTCCGTGAATGGCTCGGCCAAGCGCGTTCTTGTTCTGATTATACCGTAGCTGCAGCACATGACTGCGTTGCCTGTCCTGCTCGGCGGATCCGCTGCTGCTGCTGCTGCCAGGAAGGACGGGTGTGGGTGGCGCGCTGGGTCTGTCTTCTCCAATGCTTCCATGCCAGCGCCCAGCCTCTCCATCGGCGATGCTTCCACCATATCCCGAGTCTTGATCCAGCATTGAGATCAGGCGTGCAGCCGCTTCGGGTGTTGAACCTGACCCCACTGTCATGTATCCTGGAGGCGGGCCATTGTCGCGACCGCTGGAAGAGGACGACCCCCCAGGGGTAGAGGGGTGGATGGGTTGTTTATCGGGATTCATAGGTTACGTGGTACGACAACTCGGATGGACTGGGAGCATTTCGCGGTTGTCGAGGTATCGGGGGCGAAGGTTGAGGTCGGGTGTAAGTAGTAAGAATGTCGTAAGACCATGCGAGGCGGGAGGCCAAATCTTCGGCGCGCCAAGCACACGTGAAGCAGGCATTCATGCCCTGCACATTGACCCACTACCTTACTACGTCAGATAAATTAGTCGGTCATGCAAATGCTGTCGAGTCAACCGTCGACCCACTTTCAATTGACTACGACCCTTTGAGTCGGCTGATGATAGTTGCACAAGTGAAAGTCGAGTACCAAGGTCGCCGCTGCCGAAGCTTAGGCCGACACACCGACGTAGCAGGCACCACCTCGAACATAGTCCCCCGCAACTCTCCTAAACGCGCGATTACTTCCGCAACTTTTGCGCCTTGAAAACACCATGAACGTATGTGCTGCTTTGCACAATGGCTACTGGCTGCTAATAGCCCAACAGATCGTGGAATGGGCCTTCGGCAAGCGCATGACGCCCGCCGAGCGTCTGCGCAAGCACCAGCGTGCCCTGGAGAAGACACAACGAGAACTTGACCGCGAACGTGTGAAACTGGAGAACCAGGCGAAGAAGCTGGAAAGCGAGATAAAGAAGAGTGCAAAGGCTGGGCAGATGAACGTAGTCAAGATACAGGCAAAGGACCTCGTGCGAACTAGGAGGTGCGTCAATTCTGTGCTTGTGTTGGAATAGTACTGATGCAATCGCACAGATACATCCAGAAGTTCTACCAGATGCGCACTCAACTACAGGCTATATCTCTAAGAATTCAGGTACGTTAGCAATCACTACTACAAAGGACACTGACACTGACTTCTGGTAGACGGTCCGTAGTAATGAGCAGATGATGCAGTCAATGAAGGGAGCAACAAGTACTATTCTCTACGCGCATCGAATCCAAGGCCATTACTGACGGCCTGTAGAAATACTCGGTACCATGAATCGGCAAATGAACCTCCCAGCCCTGCAGCGCATCGCAATGGAGTTCGAGAAAGAGAATGACATGATGGATCAGCGGCAAGAGATGATGGACGATGCTGTAGATGATGCCATGGGGGTAGAAGACGAGGAGGAGAGCGAAGACGTGGTCAACCAGGTCATGGACGAGCTGGGCATCGATCTCGGCCAAGCTGTGAGTCTAGCTAATGTCCTCATTCTCTTCACAAACTCACGGTGGTACAGCTCGGAGAGACCCCGACCGACATCCAGAAGACTGCAGTGGCCGATAAACGAGTAGCGCAGGCTGTTGGCGGAGGGGATCCTGGCGACGACGACTTGCAAGCGCGGCTGGACAGTTTGAGACGATAAAGGAATTAGACATGAATTTCACGATGTGACGGCGTTGCGGAAGGTAAGAGGATACTGTTATTGTTTGCCAGCCATGTGGGAGTTTTTGGGTCTACAGCTTTGTCCAAGTGGCACTGTTTCCGATGGGGTTGTTTGTTGCACTCTACATGGCGATTACTGGCCATTACAAGGGATGGGAGATATAGCGCAGCTGGCGGGCATAACGACTGCAAACACCGGCCATGGCTATGAGACTCGTGTGCTTGCAACCTGTGCCCCACCAGACCCATGCATTCGTCGCAAGATCTTGCCGATCACTCATCAACCGCATCTAGATCCAAGAATAGCGTGTGTTTCGTTGGATCGAAGCGCTCGGGAAGCCAGTCGAAACAAACGCATCGGTCATGTGCGGGCGGCTGAGCCACGTTGAGGGCGGCGGTTTGCGCAGGCAAGCGGGGAACTGGTGGTGAAGATAGGTGCACGGGACCGTCGTACAGCTGCATCCCCGCACTTGGTGGGCGGACGAAGATTGTCATTTCGCAGGCCTAAATAGACTCCAGGTCCTCCTGTCTTGCCCAGTGTTTTGCGCGTCCGGCTGTGCGACGGCGGCGACTCCCACGCAAGCGTCCCCGACGTCACTCGCTAGCCCAGCGCCTAGTTGAGGGCGTCTTTCATCCACTCCGCCTACGCCATACTCTCTCTACCTCGTCCCTCGTACCTCTCCCTATCACTACCGCGCACCCCTACCTCGCACCGAGCGACCCGTACAAAGCGCCCCCTCTCCGGTACGTCTGTGACCCCGGCAGCCCGGCGCCGTCAGCAGCGACGCGCACCGCACGGCCGAAGCTGGCGTGCCGCCCCTCATCATGTCCCTGCCCGTCTGCCGTCGCCTTTGCGCACCTGTGCTGATATTTGGCCTGCGTCCAGAACCCTGACGTCACCGCCTCTGCCTCTGCCTCTGCTTGCGTCGTCGCAGCCGTGTCCGTAGCCCCACCCCCGCGCGGCGAGCGAGCCTCTTCGCCAATCCCTCAACCTGGCTGGCAACAAGCGCCGGAGTTTCTCCAGCTCGGGAGGACTGTTGAACAGAATGTTCGGCACATCGCCTGGCAAGGACGATGAAACCACGATAGACATTGCCGCGGCCACGGATGCCTCCAGGGCCGCAAATGCCACAAACGACGCCAACCCCGCCTCCGAGAAGCGCAACAGCAACACGCCCGCCGCAGAACGCAAGGCCAGCGAAGCCAGCCCCGCCACCGACAAGAAGCGGAGGAGTAGCACCGCGTCGCGTGCAAGAGACATGTTCTCGAGCGCAAAGCAATCCCTCCACCTCCATGGATCATCGCCGACATCCGGTTCGGGTGGCGTCGAGAAGTCGCTGCAGACGCCCATGCAGAAGCTAGGAAAAGCCGACCCCGCCCTCAGTGTGCCTCAGGGCTCCTTGAACAATTCGGCCGGTGAATCGCACCCGGGACCCTACTCGACCTTTCGCGTTGGTGTAACAGAGGACAAGAACAAGAAATGCAGAAGGACCATGGAGGATACCCATGCGTATTTGTACAACTTCCTCAGCACGCCTGCCCCGAACTACAGTCCGGACAAGAGCCGCGGCTCCATCTCAGACGGATCTAGCTCGATAGATCAACCAGTCGTGGAGACTGACAACGGATATTTCGCCATATTTGATGGACATGCAGGTACATTCGCGGCAGATTGGTGCGGAAAGAAACTACATCTGCTACTTGAAGAAACTATTCGAAGAAACCCAAACACACCTTTACCGGAGCTTTTAGATCAAACATTCACGCTTGTAGATCAGCAACTAGAAAAGTTACCCCTCAAGAACAGCGGTTGCACCGCCGTAATCGCAGTCTTGAGGTGGGAAGACCGTGTGCCTAACCAAGCTTCTTCTACCGGATCCACCTTGTTCGCGCCTGCCGCTGTGTCGGCTCTCAAAAGTGCAGCCGACAGTGGCGATAAGCAAGCAGAATCAATTAGCAATGCAGAAGCATCCTCGCAAGAAGGTGTTCAGGAGCATCCCGTAGAGGCCCGGTTACGAAACGATGCCAGCCGCCAAAGAGTCCTGTACACGGCGAACGTGGGCGATGCCAGAATAGTGTTGTGCCGCAACGGAAGGGCACTCCGATTATCCTACGACCACAAAGGAAGCGACGATAATGAAGGTCGTCGTGTTGCTAGTGCTGGCGGTTTGATACTCAACAACCGCGTCAATGGAGTCCTGGCTGTCACGCGAGCACTTGGAGATGCGTACATGAAGGATTTGGTCACTGGTCACCCTTACACAACTGAGACGGTGATCCAGCCTGACCAGGACGAGTTTTTGATCCTTGCTTGCGATGGAGTGAGTTATTTTCCCTGTCAGCAGCACTACATTCACTAACAGCGTATAGCTCTGGGACGTGTGTAGCGACCAAGAAGCCGTCGATCTTGTTCGCGGCATCCAAGACCCACAGGTGGCCTCCAAGACTCTGGTGGACCACGCTCTCGCGAGATTCTCCACGGACAACTTGTCCTGCATGGTAGTACGCTTCGACAACAAGGCACTGAAACAACGCAAGACTGAGGCTCAACTGGGCGTGGATAGAGACCCGCCTGGCACGAAGCCAGGTATCAGTGAAGCAGATGCCATTGTAGCGCAAGCTAAGAAGGAAGTAGGAGAGCCCGAGGTGTCGGTCGAGAGTGCTGCAAAGGACGTGATCCAGGAGGAGGAGGACGAGCAGGAGGAGAACGGGCCGGAGCTGAACGCAGAAGCCGTCAAGGCTGCCCGGAAGAACCCTGGTTGACAGGCAGGTGTCGTAGCAGGCGTGTAAGTTAAGACGATAGAGTGTGGGCAGCGGCATTGCTCTGGGCTCGCAGCTGCTGTATCCCTGCGGGTTTCGTTTCCTTGTGCACCTCGTTAGCTGTACCATGTAGCCTGGCGTTGCTGGGGAAATTCCACACGGTCCGCATGAGAGACGCATGCCGGCGCCCTGACTCGTGAAGTGACGATGCCCCTCTGCGCTATGGCCAAGATGCGTGGTCGGCCCCGCCGTTAGCGACGCGAGGCAGCTCGTTCGAAGAGCTGCAGCCGCGCGGGACTCCATCACCCTCGACGCCCTCGCTCCCGACCCGCTCCTCCGCCCGCGCAGTTCCTTGCACCTCCTCCCCTCCATGCGGCTCCGTCCTAAGGAGCTCCGGAGTCACGATGTCTGGCGCAGACACGGCCGACGCAGCGACGCCCGCACCGCCGAACCCGCCCACCACCGCCCATGACGTGCCCCAAACCAACGACCGGCCGGCCTTTGTCACGCCGCGCGACTTTCTGGAGCAGGGCAGGCCCATCCTGCCCCCGAGGGCGCTGACGTCCGTGGACAGAGAGCAGCTCGACGGCCTGGTACGCGCCTGTGTGCCGCTGCGTCTGACCTGGGCTAATTGCGCCGCAGAGAACGATCCGCGCTTTTCTCAAGGTGCGCACAAGCTACGACGTGCTGCCGCTCAGCTTCCGCCTGATCATCTTCGACACCGCCCTGCTCGTCAAGAAGAGCTTGAACATCCTCATACAGAATGGTGCGCCTCGCCGCACCTGTCGTGCAAGTGCATGCTGACCGTCTGACCAGGCATCGTATCTGCCCCGCTGTGGGATTCCAAGACGTCGACCTTTGCCGGCCTGCTCACCACCTCGGACTACTTGAACGTGATCCAGTACTACTGGCAGAACCCCGACGCCCTTGCCAGGGTCGACCAGTTCCGCCTCAACAGTCTGCGCGGTGAGTTCCTCGTCGCCAATTCCTACTTTTCAAGGCTAAACCACGCAGATATCGAGAGATCTCTCGGCGTCACCCCGATAGAAACAGTCTCGGTCCACCCTGAACGGCCGCTCTACGAAGCATGTCGCAAAATGCTCGAAGCCCGCGCCCGTCGCATACCCATCGTTGACATTGACGATGAGACACACCGCACCACGGTTGTCAGTGTCATCACCCAATACCGCCTCCTCAAGTTCGTGGCTGTAAATGTAAAAGAGACGCAGAAGCTGCGAAAACCGCTCAAAGAGCTACCGCATGTGGGAACATACGACGGCCTAGCAACAGCGTATATGGACACACCTGTTATGGATGTCATTCATATGCTGGTGAAGAAGAGCATTTCGAGTGTGCCCATCATCGATAAGCAAGGTAGGCTAACTTTGTATCCATGTGAAGAGCAATGGCTAATTGGCACAGGCACGGTGCTCAATGTCTTCGAATCGGTCGACGTCATTACGCTCATAAAGGGCGGAGTCTACGACGATCTGAACCTCAGCGTTGGAGATGCTCTGCTCAAACGCTCAGAAGTAAGTTTAGTCATCACTTGCTTCTCTCAGCTGCGCTAAAAAGACACAGGACTTTCCTGGCATATACACCTGCTCGATGCAAGACCAGCTTTCTACCATCTATGACACGATCCGCAGGTCACGCGTGCATCGTTTCATCGTGATCGACGAGGAGAACAAGCTGAAGGGCGTCCTGACGCTTAGCGACATCCTCGAGTACACGCTGCTTGAAGGCGAGGAGAACGAGTAGACGTCTTGCATGCCTTGTCCTTCCATAAAACAGCGCAATCATCCAATGCCATTTGCAAACCTTTCCAATTCGAATAAAAGAGTCAAAACTTAAGCATATATGTTCGTACAACTGTAAGTTTAGAGATCAACCGAAAACGGAACGTGCATATCACACAGGGAAGCACAGGAAAACACGTGGTACGTGGTGGGAGCAGGCTCTGGATCCAGGATACGGCTCAGGTCCGATCATATACCGATCAAAAAAAAAGGCGGCAGGGATAAAATCAACAAAAAAACATATTTTACACCGTTCTCTCTTCGTGAAATGCGAGCTTGTAATAGCTCGGTGTATGTGACGCTTTTACCAAGTGTTATAGACAACATCACTTGCTAGGCCATGACGATTGTATACGTCCCACCCCTGCACGCCTACTGCAACCCCGCACACCCAGTTACTAATGCCCCGTAGTCTTTTCGACGTGCATCGTGTGCCCCTCCTTCTAGCTCAACGTGCTTGTAATGTGGATATTTCTGCTTTCTGCTTCGTCCCGACAAGCTGGTCTGAGATTGCGTTCAACGCATTTAGTCCACGGGACACACTCTACTTCTGATCACGATGATATGATTTAGCTGCGAATCTGTGCTTTTGCGATATGGAATCGTTGAGATGTGTCCAGGATGCAACGAAAGGACTCGCGGTGTTAATCCGTAACCAGAAACCACATGATTGTTTATGTGGAAGTTTGTAAACAACGGGTACTCCCAGCAAATAAAAATAATGCACACAACATCAGTCACGCAGACATGGCAAGGAACACAGAGGTGAATGATACCGAACGATTAAAACTAATACGCTCTCATTGATTCATACAGTCATGAGCATGTCACAACAAGAAGATGCCTTGCGCAAGACCCCCAAAAAGAAGACAAAACACCAGATATTAACCCGAGACGCCATACAAGTCCCACCTCCCCCATATACACCGAGCTGGAACACAAACGCCTATGTAGACCGACGAGATATATAGCAGCGGACCAGACTGGCGGAACATGGACTGAAACTGGCGGACGAGGAGTGACGGGAGAAGGAGTAGACTTCGTGACGTCGTGACGCTGACGGAAATGTGGAACCAGGACGCCGTTCATGTTATGCCATACCAGAACACCGATGATGCATATGCACATGCATGCCATGCTTTCAGATGGAAATCAGATCCGAATGAACGACTATGCGGGTTTGGCGCCCATAGAACGAGACACGGAGCTACCGACGCTGCCTACTCGGCCGCTGGTTTTCCTGACTCCACTCTTGTTCTCAGCGCTTCGTCGTGACGGACTCGCGCGGACCTTGCCAACGCTGATACTGCCGTGTCCACTTCCGCTCTTTTCTCGTGACGGGGTCTTGGGGTGAGATCCTGCGGGTGCTGTGTTCTCGGCGTCGCTTTCACCATACGTCGTCCATGTTGAGGTTGTGGTCGTTTTGGTGGTCGTCATGCTGACTGCTCGACGGTCGCGGTCCTTCAAAACGGGAGATCGCGATGTCGTTCGTCGAGCAATCTGGCGGAGATGAAACTCCTCATCCGACTCGCCCTCAAATCGACTTATCTCGGTGACGCGTTCAGACCTAGAAAAGGGTTCGTTCTCATGATTGCGGATCGGCGATCTCCCGGTACCACCACCATACAATTTGCTTGTCTTTCGCGGTTGACCTGGCGTGGGCGCAGGAAGATTATCTTCTTGGACGCCTATTGATGCGCCGACGTTGCTGCGCTCATTGGATTCAATTTCTCCGAGAGCGGCGCGCTTCTGCGAGCCGTTGGGCGGAGTAAAGGTTTGACCGTTGCTAGCTAGTCGTTGCTTGTGCGGTGACCTCGTCGGTGTCGCAGGAATCTTCTCTGCATACTTCGCCTTCATTGTGTCTTCGTACCACCATTCTCGGAATGTAGACTGGTTGAGGTGTAGCCAATGTTGCTGAGGTCCGACAACCATTCCAGGTCGCATGAAACGCATGTATGCAATGATCTCATTGGCAGTGAATGCGTGCCTGTAAATCAGGTACGCGCCGATGAGGCAGCCTGTGCGACCTAGACCAGCTTTGCAGTGCACAGCAATGCCCTTTTTCTTCACCGTGATCATCTCGTGCGCCAGGTCAATGAATTCTCTGACCAATGAAAGTGGAGGGCATGTTCCATCGTCGAAAATCATGTTCAGGTGCTGAATTCCCAACTTGGTAAAGTAGGTTGAGGAGTACAGCTCCGAATTGAGACGCACAACGAGGCCGATGTTCCTAGCGCAGAAGTGCGACAATACATTCTTAAACGGAGTGGGCAAGCCAGAACGTTGCACTTCGGCGATGGTTGATGGCAAGGTGGAATACATGGGCGATGTCGTGGGGATCTCATGGGTTGGCTGCACGTTTGGCGAGGCGAAAGCGAGGAAGTTGGGCGTAACCCAGTTGAAATCGCCCATATCCACTCGTTCGTACTTCTCATATCTGGGCCTGTTAGCCATGGTCATGGTCATGGTCGTTCGCAACGTGGAACATACTCTTCAAGGCTAAAGTCTTTTAGCCCGCAAAGTCCTTCCTCTTTTGCTTTCCATACACCGTAAATGACGTCTTGGATGTTCAACACATAGTCAGCCTGGCTGTAACCTGCATCACGGAATGGCATGCACGGTGGGTCCATCTGTGCGATAGGCGCCAGAGCCAGATGCGGTGGCCATGACTGGATCAGGACCATGTAGCAGGCCAGAATGCAGGCCGCGTTTGCTCGACCTGTTTTCCTTGTCAACATTGGTTCATGCACATACATGGACGCACGTACTTCTCGAGTCGGCGCTGCTCCAGAAGATGACAGCACGGTCCTCATTCGCAGGGTCTCCCAACACCTCATGCAGCTGGACTGCAAATCTGTACAGATGGCCAATGTGCAATGGGCCAAAATCAGCATGGAAGGCGTTGTACAGGAGACTCTTGTCGATGGTAAAGTATACAGGCGGTTGGACGTGCTTGGTGGCAGCGGTGGGACCGGATTGCGCCTTGGTTGAACGCTTCGACGGTGACTGGTTGGAACGTTCCAGGTACTTGAAGGGCGTATCGGCGTTGGGGGGGTTGGTGAAGGAGGCCAGATAGAGCCGGTCTGTAGAAACAGTGAGAAGTGGATTCGCAGGCGCATTGCTGTTGGGACGGACCTTGAATGTACTCGATGACTTGACCGTACGCGGTTCCCGCGCCGGAGCGAGACATCTTGGCCACTCGCTGCTGCGCAGACATTGCGACGGGACTTGCGGCGACTCAGGGAAGACTGCGCTTGCTGAAAGCGCAAGGGCGCCTTGTGTATCGACGGTCGTATGAGCAGCCGGCAGGACAGGCCAGCAGCACGGTGCGGAGGCGTTGGGCGCGCGCTGCAGCGGGATGGTCTTGCGCAGGGCGGACGGCAGGCGTCGCGCAGTCTATCGGCTGGTGCTGGCCGGCTAAGGAATAATGTAAAGATGCGGAGTGGTGTTGCGAACGAGTGAGGGAAGAGGCGCGGTAGAAATGTAGTCCCATGTTGTTTATGGGTTGGCCCGACCAACAACAAACCTAAGGGCCGAAATCGGGCTAGCGCGGCCGCTAAGGTTTCAACGACGTGCTACCTGGCGACGCCCACAACAACAGCCCCCCTTCGCAATCATCTGGGCCGTGTTCAGGTGAGGGACCCCTGCTCGTCATTGTTTGTTTGCTCGTGCACCGCTTTAGCCACCCCTGCGCCCGGTATGAGTATACAAACGCTCACCTATCGCAGCCTGCTCTGAGCGTGACGGCATCGATCCACCAATCTGACATTCGCTTCCCGCATCAGACTGCAGTGCTAGGGCACTTTAAGACTAGACGGATATCCACGTCATTAACAAAGAGGTTCACCAAATCCAGCTGTCACGGCAACTGCGCTCGCTTTCAACCTCTTCGTTTTTTTTGCCGCAAGGATGATAAGACGAGGGAGAACCGAGGGGTGGCTCAAAGAGCCGATCGAAGCTCTTCCTACCTGGGCCAACTTCCATGGCGTTAGGTTCAATGGCATCCAGGTTGGCCCATTGCCGGGTTTCGAAGAGCGTGGTTCCACAGTGATAGCTGCCCGCAAACTCATTGGCGATGAAGAAGATCCCTTGATGACCATCCCGAAGGAGTTGATTTTGTCAAAGCAAAACATTGAGCTGATGGCCAAATCAGATCAGCATCTCCGGGAGGTCCTGCACGCCCTTGGTGACTTTGGATGGACCACCCGAGGTGCAGTCCTGACATTTTTACTCATGCAGGCGACCATCTCTTGCCCAGACGTCAAGGATGTCGGCGTCCGTACGCCACTGACTGAGTACGTCAAGTATCTTCCAGATGAACTACTCCCGACGTTCTGGAGCGAAGAGGAGCACGAGCTTCTGGAAGGAACCACGCTTCGCTCTGCTGTCCGAGCCAAGATGAATAGCCTGTTGCGGGAGTTTGAATCATTTCGTACCGCAACAGAAAACATTAGCTGGTGTGCTAGATACTGGTGGGACGAGGAAGCTGGTTTGGTTAGTGAACCCCTGCGGGTTTGGTTGCGATCAGCATGAGCCTTATGTGTGCTTTGTCACTTAAGATGCCTTACGAAGGTGCTATTCCGTGCAGTTACTGATCTTTCCAGGTCACCTTTGACGACTGGTTGCGTGTCGATGCCATGTATCGATCTAGGGCGCTCGAATTTCCCGGCGTAGGAGATGCTATGGTGCCCTGCATTGACATGGCCAATCATGCTTCTGGAGATGCTACAGCCGCCTTGTATGAAACTGATGATGATGGCAACGCTATCTTGATTTTGCGGGATAGTAAAGACATCTCACAAGGTGGCGAAGTAACTATCACGTAAGTTTATCTCGCTGATGATAGTATCAGCTAGAATTCGTCTCGCGCATGATGGGTCCGCACTGCACGTAATGGGTCTGCTTGCTGTCTGATGAAGAGCATACTCTGTGTAACATAGTGATTGGGCTAACCAAATCAGATATGGCGATGATAAAGGTGCTTGCGAGAACATATTCTCTTATGGCTTCCTCGAAGACACAATGGCGTCTGCCAAGATCATCTTTCTCAATCTTGATATCCCAGACGATGACCCGCTCCGCCCTGCCAAGATTTACGTCTGCAACACAGCACCGGGCTTCCGCCTCGTGGACAAGCAGAACACGATAGAATGGGAGAGCGACTTTGTCTGGCTAGTAGTTGTCAACGAAGAAGATGGTACGTAACCCAAAAGCCCGCACATTCCGGGGCGAATAGCTGGCAATAATAGCAAAGAGGCTTGGCCCGCAGCAACCTCTCTGAAAATACATGAGATCGGCGTGTACTGACTTGAGTCATCCCTCTAGGAATTGACTTCAAGGTTAGGCAGACAGTGGATGGGGGTCGGGAAATACAAGCCTTTTGGAAAGAGAGCGAACTCAACGATACTTCAAAGATACGCACGCTGCTCGAAGAGGACCCTCTTTGGGAAGTGTACCAACTTCGAGCGGTCGTCCTGATGCAGGGTCGAGTAGATGCACAATTAGAGACATTACGGGCTGTCGGCAACCCTACATTGGAAGGAACAACAAGAGAAGGTGAGTCAGTTGGAGTCAGGTTGTTTACGAGCATGATATACTGACTCTACAGGGCCGTGGTACCTTGCCGCGCGACTACGCGAACTGGAGTTGGAAATGCTACAAAGAGCAGCAACCGTTTTGGACAATCAGGTATGAGAATGTACCCGTGCTTGTGGGTCCACGACCTGCAGCACATTCTACGCACCCACTGCCAGTTATGCTGCCTGAGCATCTGTCTTGTTTGCTTCGCTGACACATGGTGTGAACAGAGATCGGCTCTTCTGGATACGGAGACAATACAGCGGTACCTGGGACTCATCGAAGACGAAGGCAACGATGAGGAACAGGAAGAAGTAGATTTCACCTAAGTCGATCGACATCCCCACATCCATTTACGCTACTATGCAAGCGCCATGCTCATAGGCCACGTTGAAGCTGACTGGCTCCTCGGTTTCATGGTACCGTTAATATAAAGCCACGCCTCGTACTTCCGAGCACTTCGCGGTGCAGTCACATTAGGCAGCTGCTAGGGACTGTCTGTCAGCCACCGTGATTGCCATAGAAGCATTGTGGAAGGCTTCTCCACATGGTGCTGCTACAGTGCTTGTCCACGCCGTTCTAAGGCGGCCCCCGTACATTGTGTTTCGCTTGGTTGAAGTCGGGATTGCTCATCTTAGGCCACGTTGGTGTCCGAATACCGGTAAAAAGCTGGGGCCGCGTCAAATCATTCAGTAAATATCGCACAGCAACGCCGTCGTGATTGTGAATGAGATTGAAATGCGCGGGAGTGGTGGTTTGTGGATGCAGGCGGACAGAATCAGACGGCGCGGTGTGCCGCAATCCCGGCAGAAGTGATTCCGAAGTTATTCAGTGCTAGACTATACCAACAAGGACATGTACAAGAACAATCAGCGAAGATGGCTTCCATGTCGTCGTTTATCAAGGTCGAAGCAGAGATCTCCACAGCACTTTATGGGTTGGGTGCAACGATTGGAGGTGGCGGAACGTCGCGGACCAGGACATGGTGGCCCTGTAACGCCATATCTTGGGCAGGCCAGCAAAGCGAGTGGCCAGCAATGCATGTCTCTGGGTGCGTGGATATTGAGGAATCCCCGGCTTCTCGAAGAACGGTAGAATCATGCCGACCCAAGCAATGATGTGCATGGGCGGCTATCGAGGATGCAGCGTTGATGAAGGTGGATGTGGCACGTAGAGTGTGTTTACGAAGACGGGGTCATGTGGGCACGCAGGAACCACAGGGCGACGGCGTGGGGGCTCTGGGAGACGGCGGGCGATGGTGGTCGGGGTCGGGTGAATTGCGATTACGTGCAACAAGCGTGATTGACATTGCTTGTTCCGCACTGCCTAGAAGCAGGTCGCCCGAACGCGTGAGTTCGAGGCAGCGGCAGGTTCGAGAGCAATACCCCCTCGGTGCGTACGAGTAAGAAGGCGACGGGCCACTGTGCCGCGCTTGCAGACGGCCAGGTTGAGACGCACAGGGTCGCTGACGATGCGCAAGCGGCTAGCCACTGGCGAGGAGCACGAAAAAGGAGCGGAGGCAGGGCGTCGGCGCAGCGTCACATTGGGCGACCGGGAGGACCCTGGGCAGCGTCGCCCAGCGTCGCCCTCAGTGTTCCCCGCATCGCCGTGCTGAGGGCCCCAGAAAACGCTAACACTAGCGGCCCAGAGGCGTGCGAGCACGGCCACGACGCACTGGCGGCTCCCCGGCGGCCATACATGGCTGCCCGCAGCCCTCCCTCCACCCTCCACCCTCACCCTCCACCTCCTCCGCCGCCTCTCGACTTATATGCGCCCACGCCGCCCCCGTACTGAACACCTGCCGCCACTCCCACCGCCTGCCACGCCCTGCCGACTCCTGCTCGCCGAGACACCCCGAATGGGAGCAACCGGCACTTCCGCAGCACGACCAGACGTCCGCTCGACACGCTGCACCCTCGAGACGTGACGCACCAACACCGCCAGCATGCCCGGCATCCTCCCCATGAAGGTCATCAAGGTCGGCACCAACAACCAGACCCGCATCGCCCAGGCCTGCGACCGCTGCCGATCCAAGAAAATTCGATGCGATGGCGTGCGGCCCCAGTGCACCCAGTGCGTCAATGTGGGCTTCGAGTGCAAGACTAGCGACAAGCTCAGCCGCCGCGCCTTTCCCCGTGGCTATACCGAGTCGCTCGAGGAGCGCGTACGCGCCCTCGAGTCAGAGGTGCGCGACCTGAAGGACCTGTTGGACGAGAAGGACGAGAAGATCGACATGCTCTCACGGATACATTCGCACTCGTCTCCCACAAACACGGCGCCCAGGCCGTCGGTAACTCCCATCTCAGAGGTCCGTGAAGAGTCGCAAGAAAAAGACGACACTTTCAAGGTACAGCAGTCGCCCCTGCTGCTCGACGACGAGAACCGAGACACGTACTGCGTGGGAAGCTCGAGTGGAAGAGCACTCGTTGGTATGTCAAACGGCATCTTGCAATGCAGTTTTTCCGCCGCTAACATTACATAGAATCGTTCAAACAGCGCGCACAAGAATGTGGGAGGTCGTGCTCAGATGTCAACTCAAATGCCTTCTTTGGTACTGGTTCGAAACCCTCGGTACCGCATTCACCGAAGCGAGCCATCTCGTTCAAAGCTCCACCACGTCTGGTGTCCGACCAGATGATCAACATATTTTTCCAGGAATGGGCACCACTGTTTCCCGTCCTGCATCGGCCTACTTTCCTTTCTCTTTACGAGCAATATGTTGCCAGCCCAGAGGCTCTGACCGACAAGAAGTCAATCGCTAAACTCAATCTGGTGTTCGGGATCGCTGCACTTTCAAGCGATGTGAGTAATAACACGCACCTCACTGGTTAATGCTGACCATAGCAGCCCCGTGATGGCCAGGATGTTGAATCTTTCGAAGCGCAGTGGCAGGCTGCATTGGAAGGCTTCCTTATGGATAACGACATTGCGACTCTGCAATGTCTAGTCCTAGCTCAAATACACTGCTTGCTTAAAGCAGATTACTCTCGGCTCCTCAAATACAAGGGGCTTGCCATTGGCCTGTCACAGCGCCTCGGTTTGCACCAATCGCAGAAACGGTTCGCTCTCGGAGCATTAACGAGCGAGACACGCAAGAAGGTCTTCTGGTCGCTCTATACCGTAGACTGGTAAGTGCTGACCTAGATTTTGGTGCGAAATCATCTGCTGACCGACGATAGCTTTTCTGCTGCTCATCTTGGTCTTCCCAAACTCCTACGGGAGGAGGATGTGCACTGTGAATACCCAGTAGATGCCGATGACGAGTATGTCACTGAAAAGGGTTTCCTGCCGACTCTTCCAGGAGAGTCGACCAAACTCTCGAGCGCCTTGGCTCTGTTCCGGCTGTCGCGCATCCTCTCCAGGGTGCTGGCAGACCTGTATCCTGCATCAGCGGTGCATGAAATATCCTTCCGTACCATTTCTTCGCTTTCCGACGACCTCGAGGAATGGACCACTAACCTCGCACCGCATCTCAAACTTACCTTCCAGCAAGATAAGCCTAGCACAAACGTGACCAGCAGCAGGTCACCCATTCTGGTAAATTTTAACTGAGCCCAACTTATATTGGATAGATGCAGCTAACAAGATCCCAGTCCTTGGCGTACAATCATATTCGGTCACTCATCTATCGTCCGGTGGTCGTTGCCAACCTTGGCGATAAGGGCTCTTCGGCAATGGTCGCTGTTGGCGATTCGTCCAAGCATATCGTGCAGATCGTGCAACTGCTTGATGAACGCAAGTTGAGCTTCTCCTTCTGTCTCAACAGAAACGAGGTCTTGGTCCAGGCGGGCTTTGGGCTCTTGTTCCAGACGCTCAATCTCGACCGTGATGGCAAGCTCATCAAAGACTGTAGTCGGTTGAGTTGCACCGTAATGGACATGCTTGACTATGGCACCGCTGCTGGCGCTCACGAATTTAGGCGCGTGGGATGCTCGATGATTGCCATCCCACGTGCGGAGCCATTGCCGGCTCCGATCCTGTCCCGTCACAATTCAGAAAGTACAATGGCCGCTCCTATGGATCGCTTCCGTGTCACGCAAAAGTCGCTCAAGGCAATCGCCGCACGTTTCTCGCCGGGCACCGTGAAAGCACACTTGCAAGAAGCAGCCAAAGAACCACGCCGCGCCACGCTTCCCAATATCTCACCGTCCATGGGCACCCACACGAACCAATCGTCGGCCAGCCTCTCCTCCATCCGCTCTGAACCTCAGGACCCTCGTGCGGATCCCACACTTAGCCCACTCTCCCACCGTGCCTCCTTTTCCGCCCACCCTAGACGCCGTCCTAGCCACCTCGTTCACCCTAGCCAGAACCCAAACATCGACTTTCTCTCCTTCGGACCCGACCCACTCTCAAACTACCATACGTCTCACCATAACATCAATAAGGCAGATGTGTCGCCCTCGGACTGGGAGCGTCTTCTCTCATCCCTCGATAATGGCCAAACTAACATCTACGATTCCATCTATGGCGGACCACCAGCAGACGCGCTGCTTGACAGTATGCCGCTCTCGGCGGGCGCTGAGACGAACCTCACATGGTCGCCCAACATGTGGAACTGGGGTAGCTGCAATGAGCAGGCGCCACCGCCACAGAGCGTCTTGAGCTTTAGCGATGAGAGCCTAACGAGCGGAGAGGAGTTTGCCAATTCCGTTGGCGATTACGGATCCACGCCTGGCAGTGAGAAACTCAGTCATTACCAGAGCATCATGATACCAAACCTGAGCACACAGGAGACGACCATCGGGCTTGCTGGATTGGATGGTAATTTCGGCTTGTAATCTTATTTCAACATGAGGAATCGGAAAATGGGTTCTTATTTACGATGGGCGGTAGATGTCGGTCTTCGGAGCCTTGCCTGTCTTTCTTATGTCACGGATGGATCTGGCTTGTTCGTTTGCTTGCTTCGCTTCTTGAGATACCTGCACCGCACACGTAGCTGGCGTGCGTGCGCGAGCCTTGAATTCGTTTCGCAGCTGAACTGATATTATGGCTTACAGTATTGATACTTGTTGTCTTTCGGATCCGCGACGTTTGTACCAGTTGCGCATTTGGCGTCAGCTATTCTGTCTTTACAGGCTCCTTTCGGTTTATACTAGCAGTACTGTTCCTCACGAATAATAGTACCCAATTCACATAATCATTTATTTCCATCAACTGAATGTCAGCGTTGGACCCGGACTTGCGATGGTCGTCATTGTCCTGGACCGCATCCAGACACACGTCTAGCCTCTCGCGTGCCCGACGTTGAGCGTGGCAGTGTAAGCCCCGGTCCGCCCCCGACCACGCCACTCGCTCGACCGCAGGATATATCTCGCGACCCCGCCTGAGACATCTGTTGCCCATCCAGATCGACGACCTCTATACTTTGCACTGCAATAATGATGACGATGACGATCGCGCAGCGGCAGCACCGGTTCACGAACTTCGACGTGGTGGCCGATCACGCCGGCTTGGTCGCCAGGGCCAACAAATCCATATCGAGATTCAGACGCGCTTCGTCATGGTAAGTCGCGCGGGCGACTCCTCGCATTTCCACATTGCTCATGCTCGTTCCTAGTTCCCCGCTTGATGCGCCTTCCACGCCACCTCCATCATCCATCACTGAGGGTCGATGGCCTGCCTCGCGCTTCTGTGCGACGCCCCACCGCCGCCAGCACAGTGCCTGAAGCTACGGCTGGTCAAGTGACGCTGTCCGCATTACGAAGCGGGCTTCCACAGACGGACGGCGCCTCTTCACAACGCCTCGACAAGCGCCGATGAAGCGTACAGCATGCAGCTCCACGGACACACGGACGCCCGGAGCTCACTGCTAGAACAAGGGCCCAGGGCATCTGTGGCGTGGGCCAGATCCGATGGACTACCGAGTTGCGCCGGCACCTGGGGCGGGCTTTGTGCTTGCGGCGAAGGGCTTACTCGCATCGCGTGGCTCTTTGCTTTTTGCGGGGTCTAGGGCGGCTTAGTGTGGGCTAGACGGTGGTGCGGCGTGCGCAAGCGGTGGATCTCGAGGATGGGGAGTGGGAAGGCGTGCGCGAATGGGAGCGTGGAGGAGCCAGAGGGATGTGCGGCGAACGGGCGTATGGAGGGTTGCGAACGCGAGGCATGGGCGTTGGTGTGCGGGACCGCAAACGTGCAGTTGAGGGCGGCCAAAGGATTGCTCGAGCTAGTGGCTAGGCCTGCAAAGGGTATGACAATGATGCACGCATGTCAGATTGGGAAAGGGCACGTTTGTTTCAGCAGTGACTGTCGATGCGTGATGTGATGGGTGTGAATTGAGTCGATAGTGACGAGGTCGATCGTGAAGTGGGACGTCACCCTCAACACCATGATCCGTGCCCCTCCAAAGCTACTTCTGTGGAGCACGATGCGTGGGTCTGGGGACCCCACAAACTACCGATGCAGCGATATTTTGATCTCGCGGATCTGGCTACGTTCAAGGGAACCGTTCCCTTGGAAGCTGGGAGGACATGCGAGAAAGTCAGACCACCGTCGTTCGATGTGTATGCAAGATGCAAAAACCTTCCCCGTTCGCATCCAAGATCCATGACGCGCTAGACGCCGCTATCGAACTTCAGCTTACTAGCACGAAACAAGGGGGATGTGCATCATCGGAGGAACCCGGAACATAGTACTCGGTGGTAGGGAGGTCAAATCCACCAACATCAAAAACGTCTCGTGTGACCTCCTTCAGTATCCGTAAGTGTGAGGCTTGACGATCGCCATCTTGTCCATTGTGCTTGCTAGGACCCCGGTTCGGGGACATGGAAGACGCAAGGATGGCGTAGGCGGCTCGGTCAATCAAGCGAAGAGCCGGGAAGGTATCGCGAGCCCTGGAGCACCCAAGTGAACAGTGACAACCCTGCGACACAGCCTTTCAGGGTCCACAAGTTTACCGTAAGAATTGATCGTTCAGGTAGCTAACGAAGATCTCTTTTATGCGCGATTTGGAGAAGTTGTGCTGGCGATTCAGCGTGATGAACTGGCGACGGATGCGCTGTAGCTGGGGAAGCGTCATGGGGCTGGCGGGTAGCTCGATGGGTTTGTCGACACCTTGGACGACGACTTCACCTCCACCCTCTCCTGGATGGTCCTTTTGGTAGGTCATGACTTGGGCCAGAATGTCCGAAGTGGTCTTGTCGAGCTCGTAGAGGTAGTTCTGCTCCGTGGCTGGTTTCTGAGGCTGTCAACAAAAGCAACCCGACAGGAAAACAAACACGTACCAGCACAGTCGCCTGGTTGGGTCGTACAACCTTGGCTTTGCCGTCGCTGCCGACCAGAGCATCCCATATCTGCTCAAAAGGAGGCGTCGCATCTTCCTCGACGACGGTGAACAGAGGGCTGTCCCACCTCGCCATGCCGTTTGGCTCTTCGTACCTGAAGATCAGGTTTTCAAAGTCTTCTTCGTCGTAACCTCCATCGTGCTCCTGATCCGCCAAAAGCTTCTTGTTGATTTCACGACATTTCTTAGGTGGCAGTCCTATGTGGACCTCTTGAACTATCAGCAATGTCACTAACACGGCGGACAGGGATTACTGACTACGCAGCTGGTGGTCTGCACGGCCTTTGCCTCACAGTTGAGTTGATAACGAAAACCTTTGATGTAGTTTAGGCCGTCGGCGATGACGATGTCGTCGCGCGAAAGCACTCTCTTCACGGCAGAGTATTCTTCCGCGCGTGCATCCTTCTCAGCCTTAGCCGTGTGATATACCCCACGGGACAAGCCAAGCGACTGATGGTTGATGAGGTGGACCTTGAGCCTGCTGGACCGGGCATCGGCGCCCTGGCTGGCGATCTTGGACTCGAAGAAATCCTTGAGCTGGAGGGCACGCGTGGTCTTGCCCGCGGAGGGATACCCCGAGATGACCAGGAGCTGCGCGGCTATCAGCGTGCCATGTCTAGGTGGACGTGTGCAGGACTCACGGGCATGTTGGCGTTGGACGAGTGTCTCTGTGTTGGGTTGTTTGATTAGCCTCGAGACGACGCCGCAGGTCGGAAGGACTCCCGGAAAATAATTGCCCGGACTGGCCGCGATAGGCGTGTCCGGTGCGTGTGGAGCAGCGCGGTGACGAAATTTCTCAGGCTGCTGCTGCGTCGAGGGCGAGCAATTACCAGCCTCGGTACAAGACGAGCCCGTCCACCCTCCACACGTACCTTCACCTTCTCTCTGCCCACCCATCTCGTCCAGCCGTCCAGCCCCAGCATATTGCACCGCAGCCCGCTCTCCGTACCTTCAGGCTATTGGCAATTTACGAAGCCACTCGCTACCGCTTTTGTCCTGTGTCGGTACGTTGCCGCCGCGCCATATCACCTTCCGAACAAAGTACTGGTACGGCACACGACGAGGACGGTCACGCACGAAACGTATCCACTGCATATCCACCGCCGCCCCCCTTCTCTCGCCCGTCCCCTCATCTCTCCCACCACGCCGCGTCTTGCACAATGTCGACTGCACCCCGCCCCGCCTACGCACCCCTCCAGTCCTCGGCGAACAGCTCCCAGAACTCGTCTGCCTTCCAGAGCTACAGCAGCAGCGCCAACCTCGCCGCCCCGTCGCCTGCGTCGTCCGCGTCCGTACCGTCGCCCACCTCGGCTGCCCAGCCTCCGCAGAACTTCTTCGGCTCGTTGAACGGCCAGCGAGAGGAATCGCAGCAGGCGCAGGCGCAGATGCCCCCCATCCAACGCTACCGCAGCTTCGAGTACCAGCCGAACAGGGACACTGCTGGCAGGACGGCGGCAGAGACACAGAGCTACCTCAACCAGGCTGCTTTGCTGGCCGAAGCTGCGAAGCGCGCACAGATGGCCGTCGTGATGCGCGACTTGGACAGCATGGAGCTGTAGAGCACGGCGCAAAACACCATTCCCAACACCCTGGGCAACGCTTTTCGAAGGCGGCTTTTGGCGGCATTGGCGCAGGCGCGTGCTAGATGGCGGCCAAAACTCGGCTTTCACTTTCTGGAGTTGTGGGTCCTGTCTCACCACCTCATTACCAGTGCCTCACTCTCCGACTTTTCACGAAAACGTTTCGGCTGGAACCTGGAGCGGGCGTCGGACACCCTGGCCCCCTTTCGGTCACATCGTGGCTCCCTTCTAAACTTGTCTCATTGGCTTGTCATGGCATTCCATCCCCACCTTCAACTTCACTGTACATGTTTCCCCTAACCACTTTTGCACAGCTGCTCCATACGCAGCCACACTCTTTCCGGCATCTCATAGCGTTGGCGTTCACAACATGCCCTATATCCCTTTAAACTAGGAGTTTTAATGGTTCATGAGTATAGTTTTTCGAATTTCTTCGACACGGAGGTGTGTGGGCCAGGAAGAAGAGGCGGCCAGGAGAAAGATTCGAGTTAGAAGAGCATTGTGTATGGATATCATAAATATCAGAAGTTACGAGCCAGCAAAAGAGAGCTACGTGGTGCATCTACAATCTTATGTGTGAATGAAGAACGCGTTCGCGCGCCGTGTCACGTCTCGCGCTGTCATGTGCCGTTTCCCGCGCTCATGCCCACACTATCCTATCTCGCTTCGTCCCGCCTATACCCTCACGTCCAGCTTCACAGATCGTTAGCCGGAACAAGCAAACACGGATCTAATCCGAATCCTAATCTTACAGGACCGGCCACCACTGCTTGCACGACCGTGCCACGCCAACGTGTCCAACGTCCCCGCCTCACTCCACTGGCATCCCACCATCTCGCCACGTTTCACAGGGCACACCCACCACCGCCATCGTTGACAGATGCGTCCATCACTGTGGTCTAGGTTTCCAAGCAAGCATGCAAGAATCGTGACTGGCACAAACACGGAGTTCATACTCGGGGCACGCGCACATCTATGCCCTGCCTAACGTCCCTCACTTGTCCACCGCCAAATAAATAAGCAGAGTGTGGAGTCCCTGACGTCCCTCACCCGGTTGCCTTGCGTTGAGCGAAGTTCAGCCCTGCGTCTTTGGAGGGTCGGAAGATCCGCAGGGCAATGCCATATGCACGCGTGGTCAAGGAGGGATGTCCGGATTTAGACGGGATGCGTCTTGTCTCACATGGCATGCAAGAAGGACGCTTCTATAGGATGGTGCTCACCGGTGAAGAGCAGAAAGGGGTGTATGCTGCGATGGAGACTGCACACCATGTCAGAGGCTCGTTGGGCTGCAGCCGTGCAACCCTGAGGTCCCTCGACATCGTGCAGCTGGGCGTATAGACGCTATGGTTCTCAAGGGCGGAAGAGACCATGGGTTATTTCCGGGGTTTTGTGTACACTGAGAGGTGACAAGCAAGGTGTGCTCGCTTCTGGTGCTTGCATGCACATGTGGTTTGGGATATGGGAGAAATTGGAGACGCACGTGCTGAACAGATACGGAACCGAATGTGGATGTGTTCTCCCTTTGTGGAAAGGGTGTGTGATATCGGTATGTGACATGCAGATCATCAGGTTCGTGTTCATCAAGAGGTGCATGCATGCCATCAAAACACTGCAGATGAGAATATATCATTGCTTCGGGATCGATCTCATGCAGTGAGCTCATGCATCTGTGACTCAGGCTGCAGATATAGTGAGGCAAGACGCGGTATTTCCAGTTTATGGTTCGGCGGCGAAGGATCTGGGGATGCAGGGGAGTGCAATGTCAGAGTGTTAGAAGGCTAAGTCACCGGATGGAGAATGTGTTGGTAACGCATGCGGGTTGAGAACAGTCTAGGTTCTACAAGCATCTTGTGGGAGGAGCAAGGCTGTGCAGCTCAGAGTAGTCATGATTGGGATGAGATTTTACCGGAAGGATCTTCGAACGTAGGATCAAGACCCATGGCAAGAGAATAGTGCCGCACACAATTGCAAAACCCTTCATGTGAACATAGTACGGTTATTCGTAGCTGGTGGCCATTTTTGTAAGGAGTTATGTGGTTGATTTACAGGGCGTAGCTGAGTACTTCACAACGTAGATACGGATTGACGATGACGAAAGCACCTTTGGACCAGATGCTGTTCCAACAATTGACGGATAAGTATGCAAGAACCGCTTAAAAAGATGGTCCTAATGTTCTGAATATCTCAAAAGAAATTACGTGAGGCATTCATATCTATGCCTAGATATCCTTTATAGGCAAACAAGAATACAAAGTTAATTTTAGCGCCGAGTAAGACGTGCTCGTAGCCTCGAGCATTGCTATCAAATTCATTTGTCAGATTTGCCCCAGAGCATCGCGGTATGTGTCAGACTGCAAGTTGTCACGAACTGAAGATCAATTCTCCGAATCGATTGACCGTCTGTCTTCGATTTGCTGATGCCATCAAGTCTGAAGACAAGGGCTAGGGTTCTCGTAGCTTGGCCGTGCTATAGATCCATGCTAGGCACCATGCAAGCCTCAGGAAACCTTAAATAAGTAACGTCCAGATAAAGTGTATACGATACGACGAGGTGGTAAAAGACTAGGCAGAATATTCCCGGACCGAGGTGCTGAAAAAGGCTTGATGCCGTGAACCAGTGGGGGTTCACCGGTTTACAACCCCTGCAGCTAAGCGCTATCCGCAAGGCAATTCAATGAAGCTCGGAAATTTGGTTCGCAAACCATGTTGCCTTTTCGCGGCTCTTCTCGTGCAGCATCGCTCAGGGTCTGGAGGAGAGACTCAGTGGCAGGTCTCGTTTTTGCAAGCCCCTGGTACCCAGTGCCATTCAGAGTCATCTTGCAAGCACCCTTGAAGCTCTTGTGACTCGTCCTCCTTAGCCTTGGGCGGCACTGGGCCTCGGTTGAAGTTGACCATGACGATGATGCCCAATGCGTTGTCATCGCTGGGACTATACGACCGTCCCGGACGAATCATGTAGACAAGGCTACGTTCATCCATGGTGCCCTTGAATGATCGGCCATATGTGGAACCACCTGGCATCAGTGGGTTGAGTATACGATGTAATCTCCTGGAGCAATGGCATCTTGCAGCTGGTGGTGGCCACATCTTGATCGTTGAATGGCGGTAGGCCACGTCTTTGGGTAAAGCAGGAGGGCTGAGCAGATGAGGCAATGACTCTTCTAGTGGCTTCCAATCCAAGGGTGCAACACGGCGAGATCCGATACGTAGCCTTAGACAGGACGTGGATGGGTCGCTACAGCAATGATCGTCTTCAACCAAGTCCAAGAATGAAGCGCAGGAGTAGTTGTAGGCTCGAAACTTGGTCCTGGCAAGTAAGAATGACCGATCCGGTTTGCTTTTGCGCGGTACCTCTGGGTGAAAGTTCCAATTGTATCGCGGTTCTGGCGGTGCATAATTCGGATTGTTGGTTGAGTCCAGAGTCTGAACGTATGCGTCACCCCAAGGTAGTATAGGTCCCGTTGAGGCTTCTAGTATTGGTGATCCCTCAGTCCTAATAGCAGGAGAGTCGAAACTTGATACAAAGTCTGAGATATAATATGTGCGTGCGTACCCACTGCAGCTCTTTTGATACTCTCGGCGAGCCTCGACAATCATGAGCATGCTTGTGCGCTCATCGGCCTGAAGGCTTAAGTCTGTCCATGAGTCATGAATAACGCCTTCTTCATGCTGCCGTCTCCATAATTTCTTGTTCGATTTCAGGAATTTGCTTTCGGGATTGTCGATCGGGAAGCGCATGCAGTGGTAGAACGACGTCCAATCGATCTCTTCCACTTCGAAGGATGTTTGATTAGACACTGCATAAAAATATCCTTCATGGATTTCAAAAGCTATAGTCGAGCCGATATCCGTTCCAAAGAATCCGCTTAATTGAATTAAGTTGTCGGGTGGCAAGGGGTTACTGTTGTCCAAAGAGACGCCTTGGATTTCCCACTCGCAGTGACCATGGTCTCCTTCAGAGCCATAAGTCCCGTAATAGAGATATTGTGACGTGTGGCGTGCAAAAAGCTTATAAGTAGACTCGATCGGTACTGAATTGATCACTCTGGCTGGCACTCCCGGCTTAGTGTTGATTGCAAAAATATAGCTGTTTTCTCCATTTGCCTCTTCAAAATAGATGGTAGCAATATCATGACCGTAGTACAGCAAAGATATCCTGGCATCTTTTGAAAAGTCTGATGGTTCTAAAGATTTATTGGACTCACTGAACTCATTGAGGATCGGCGAGAGGTGAATTGTGACATGTCCGGTTTGCGCGTGCGCATCGAACACACGAATGACGTCCCCTTCCAGTATGCACAACATGCCTTGTCGGTAACAAAAATCGTTGGCCTGACCAATGATTCGAGCTGAGAAAGGATGTGCGTTCGAAAAAGCATTTCTTCTGTCCCGTATATATTCAAAAGCGTCGTAATACGAGATGTATTGATCCTTAGCCAGTATTGCTTCTTTTGTATGTTGAAATTGGATCTGTGACACATTAGTTCTTGTAGCCAGGTTTATATCTGTTTTCGTTTTGTACCTCGACTGCTTTTCTACAGACACCATTGTCCTGGAGCAGTGTTTTGAGTTGTCTGCAAGTGTGTGCGAGGCTGACAATGTCATCGAACTCTAGATGAGATGTGATGTAGAACAGCACATCGAACGGGAGTCTATGCAATTTAAGGGTCATGAATTCTGAACCTAAAGTTGGTAATCAAGAGCGGCTAGGAGAGACAGTGGAGGGGAGGAGGGTATGCGGTAAGATTTCGTAAGCAGCTTCGTGTGGGGCACCGCAACTAGAATTAACAGGAAGATAGCAAGGTAGATAAATTCAAATAATAGACAAGAGTACGAAGAGCACTGCTGAAGCATAACGATTGGTACGAAGAGTGGCAAGGCTGAGTGACGGTTGGGAAGATCGGCTGTGGAATGACCATGGTGCGGACTACTTAATGCTCAGTCAGGCCTCATAAGAGCCGCATGGCAGCAAGTCTAAGCTTGCATATCCGTACGATGCCTTGTCATAAGCGGAGAATGCAGACCGTCCCCTGCGTCTTAGTGGGCAAGGGCAAGTAGCACGAGGCTGCGACCTCAATCCAGGACCTTGTGCCGGGAACGGCGGTTGCAGACCTAGCAAGAAGTAATCAATTTTCAAATGCGGCTCTGTGTGTCCAATGATAGGCGTTATGTGCATATAGTAACACGAAGGATCACACCCGACTAAAAAGGCACAGCAGGACGTATGTAGAGCGAGGTTCGCACACAATATTGAGGCTGAGACAGAGACGGAAAGATTGATTGGGCAGGAGAATGCTCCGCTAGTAACGCTGACCCTTGACCCGCCCATGTGACGCGTCGGTGATGAGTGGCTTTTTTCGGTTACTGCTCACTTGGCACACGATCTCTAATGCGGCTCTGCGACTAACATCGTGTCCTCCTGACCTGAAGGCATCTTGCGCACAATGCTCTGAAGGTGGAAATATTACATCAGAAAAAAACCCAGCTGACATGCCACACTCAAACCTCTGTGAACAACTCGAGTTCTCAGCTTGACCCATTTAAACCTGTTCGGAAGATGCCTCAGCCTTGCGCGTATCAAGACCATGATCTGCGAAGTCATGTTATTTTGTAGCCTTGCGATCCGTCTGTACATATCATGCAATCGTTATTGGTAGTGCCTCCGGCGTCCAGCGATAGGGTAGATATGCAGTCGATGGCGCCGAGCGCCGTTTTCGGAGAGTCCTAAGGCCACAACCATTCATGAGTCTTGATGGATATGCAAAGCCCCGTGTCTGCCCCAGTGAGCGACGAATCGCGGAAGCTGGGGAACTGGGTACGTCTCCCGATGCAGTACAATCTCGACACCTGCATATACATGCCATTCAATAACTGAACCATGTTGATGTTCGTGTATCTACAGGAAACGCGGGGCGAAGTGCGAAAGGACACGCCATAATGTCGGACGCAGAATGAGGCGTGTGCTGTGTTTATGATTGGCACTGTCGTATACTATTTTTTGATTGTGAAACTGGATAGACATGCAAGCACCGTGCCTTGGGAATCCAAATGCACGACAGCTCACGCCTACGTCACAATCGGTCCTCTGGTTCAGCGCGTTCGCGATCCTTATAATCCCAGCCAATGTATGGCCATCCTTCCGGAAGCGTCGCGAACGGTGGGAGTGCATATCGGTTCTGGCAGCGTCCCTGCTCTTCACACTTGAGGTCGCACAGTCCGAACACCTTGCAGTAACAGACTTGCACGGAAGGACAATGGACTGGTCCCTTGCCGAATATCACTGGAGGACCTGTTAGCAGGTGATCTAGCAAAGGACGTCGTTGCCGACGAAAGAGATTGTAAAAGGCCACTAGACGACGCGCCACGTCTGAACGCGTGGTCCTTCAGCCTCACAAGTGAGGCAAGCGCTACGGACGGCACATAGTCCACTCTCGTAAGATTTTGGAGTGCACACAGCGGATTGGTGTACGACGGCCCAACGTTGCGGTTGCCGTCCATACAAGACGAGATAACGTACTGTGCCAGCTGTACTCCATGACCCTTCCAGAGATGCTGTCTGCCAGATCGGTTTCTAGCAGCCACTTCCTGTACCGCTCGTAGTCGCTCTTGTTCCTCTCTCTTATCTTCTCCTTTGTAGCTGCGAACTGCGCACAGCAGCTTACGCCCACAGACTTAGGTACTTCTTCTCCGGGGAAAAGTGCCTGGAACGCCTTCTTGTAGTCGCCTCCGGCGTGGACCTGGGCTCTATGCTCCCCTTCCTCTGCCAACGGTTTGATTTCATCTGGGCAACCAAGTGCCCAGGCGCAACGAATGTTGACGTACCCTTCCTGCTCTAGGTATGGCATCTGGAAGTGGCGCAGCATGGGAACTCCATCGTAGTCCGGGTCATCGTTATGCCACTGGTAGCGGTTTGGGTGCAAGAAGAGGACGTTGTCAGCGAGGTCGTCGTAGTTCTCTATAATATAGCTGCAAAGCTGTCAGCATCAGCATTCGCGTGTGCCGATGATCAGGATTCTGGCCCAACCAGAACCCGGTAGGATCGGCCACGCACCCATGTAAACGAATACGAGGACGACCGCTCACCTCAAGTAAACCATGCTTTCCCTTCCTTTGTTCTTCGGAATTTTGGGTGTTGCCTTCCAGTTGTCGACGCGGTATATCTTCTTCTCCCATTGCGGAAAGTAGTCGTCGAGCCACCTTGCGTCGTCGACTTTTGTCTCAGCGACGACCACGGCAGTGCGTCGCGTACCATTCCCAGCATGTCCGCTGGCAACGTTGGCCATCGGTCCTGGGCTCGGAGCGCTGATTCCATCATGGTCGTGTGCGACGACAGCCGTCAGGTTGTGGATTGAGAGCTGTATCGAGTGCTCTGCTTTCAGGTGTAGCACTAGCGCAACGAGGAGCCAGCTAAGCAGAGCAAGACCTGCAGTCCTCCCCGGAAAGCGCCTGTAGAAAGGCATCCTTCACACCAGGACGGCGTGCAACGTTGGAGAAAACCAGGATCGACTGCAAGCCGGTGTGCAATTGCATTTCGACGTCAGTGTGAATTGAGGCTCGTGGTCCACTAGCCCTCCAGACGGCCAATGACGCGTATCGGTGGGACCGGCAGCCGCGCCCTTGCGCTTTGCTTTCCCTCCGCCGTGGGCCAGGCAAACGGCGCGTCTCATAGACGTGCTTCTACCTCGTACGTTGAAAGCCTGGCGTGTAACATGGGCTGGAATCAGTACAGCAGTCCTTGCCAGCGTCAACTTGCGATACTCCGGGCTATGCAACGAACCAGTGAATAACATGCGGAATGGGAGTTGTGCGGTTTACTATAGTATACGATGACATCTGCTTGCATCCAGTCACAATCAGTTAGAGAGATTTTGGAATCTATGCTAGAGGCCCCTACCACCTCCAACATGACAGCTATCCATGTCCGGTTTCTGTCTCTCTTCGTATGTTTGGCGCGCAGTGCAAGGAATGCATTTCTGCGCATGAACACAAAAAGCCATGACGCGTTCCTCTTAAAACATCATGGCTATACCCAAATTGGACATGCCAGATCTTATGTACTACTACATTGTGCGCCCATATTCCCTTGCATCTTATTCCCTCCTTTGTCATGACTTGCGACTTTTGTCTTCTTCGTCATCGTCGTCAAGCCTTCGCTTCATTGGCAGGCTGCCGTCCGCATCTGCCATCTTCGGTGGCGCAATCATGGATGGGGTTGCTGGTATAGTGGCCGGAGGTAACCCTATAGGTAGCGGCGGGTACACACCATCCTCCCTGATAGTCCAACCTTCCTCTTTCAGTTTCTTCCATCGATGAGCAACCTTAGACCTAACCAGTTCACCAGTTGTTCTTGCATCTTCGTAACTGTCGTGACCTGACGCGCCGCCTTGCTGTATGTTAATGTCGAGATACTGTTTGGCTAGCGTCTTAAGGCCATGTCGATACGGAAGACCAGATCTCGTAGGATAGAGAATGACGGTGTCGACGATAGTAGGATGTATCAGGCGGATAACGTTCAGATCATTTTCAAGGGCGTGTCCAAGGACAGGCGTAGTGGGCGATACGTGCGCGAGGAAGAGTTCACGCGCCGCGTAGGGTGATTCGACGATCCGTAGATCTGTACGTTTAGGCTTCGCGTTCGCCGCATCGTATGGCTTCGCGTTCAGGAATTGATCCATGGTAACTCCCGACCACTGGGTATTGAGATCGAGAATGAAGCCAAGTGGGCGGACTAGAACGTCGATTATCGGCCTGTGGCTAGGCCACGAGATGACGGTGAGTCGCAGAAGCTCGAAACCCTGTGTTGTGTAGCCCATTTCGCAATCGAAACAGACTGCAGTCTGCGGTGCAGCCTGGGCATTCTCCGGAGTTTCAATGAATGGCATAACTACTGACATCCGCTTCACATCTGTGAACTTGTAAACGTGAGTATCGCTGTCAGTACAACCTTCTGAGCCCACGGACTCGTTGCAGCAAGAATATTTAGCAGGCTCCGCTTCTTGGCCCTTCGTTCTCTTGGGCCACATTTTTTTGCCCCAGTGATATCGGCACTTACCACCGGTTGTCAAGGCTCCATCTATTTCCCTTCGCTCTGGAAAGACCTGGAAGCGGGTTCCACACCGATCGCACACTTCCCAAAAATTCGATACGATTTGTGTCTGCTTGCATTCTTCGACTTCAGCATCGGTTGGTTTTTTTGTGACAAAACCATGGGCTTCTAGGCTGTCTTGTGGAGCAAGCATTGTTGATAGAAAGACGACTTCCTCCTTCAAAGTCATGCCAGTTTCAACTTTCTTGGGCAGTGATCTCTTGGGTGGTCCTGCGTTCTCCTTTACAACTGCCTCTCTCCTAGCTGTCACCCATTCTTCTTGGGTCATCCTCTTGTAGGCAGCTAATCGATGCTTAATGACATTGTCATACATGACGCGGTTTTCAATGGCTATCTTTGCCTCCTCGTCAACAGCGAGCTTCCTCAGCTGATTCGCCGACAAGTGGAGAGCTTTCGTCGACGGTTTAACTGCTGTAGCTACTTTATTGTTGAACGGAGCCATGTAATCATGTAGAGCTTTAAGCCGAACGAGCCTGTTCGCAAAAGGTGCCGGTTCATTCTGTATTTTTCGGGGGAACAGGCTCACCTCCGCTTCTGGCTGTGGCTGGGCATCCGTATTAACTTTTCTCGGGGGAGGCGACACGGGCTTTGTTGCCGTTCGGAGAAGCGCATTCTCAGGCTTTCCATTGCTTAAACTGTGCTCTGAAGTAGGGGCAGTTTTCTGCGTCGGTGTAGGGATCGATTTTGAAGCACGGAGACCTGTAAATACAGGCGGGTCGACTACCTTCTCTAAAGTGGCCTCAATTTGTGCAGTAGATGGTACCACATCATGGTTAAGTCTAAGACGTTTAGCTGGCGGCTGACTGCTGGATAACGGCTCGTTATGGGTAGTTTCTGGTATACGCGTCGGAGGAGCTGACTGGTTGTGGGAGAATATGCAATTTGGAACCTCGCAGCTGCCACCTAAAGGGCACTGCTGATCCTTGAAGACGCTAAAGCCAGAGGGCCACATGTTGATTTACGAGCGCATAATCTGTGTGGATGAGTAAGGTACCTACGAGGATTGGGTGGCCCATACCCAAAAATCAATGTTCTGCAGTGTTTGGGATTTAGGCAAGCGCGTTGTAGGTAGAAAGGATAGGCCTTTTTAGTCCCGCCGCGTCGCTCGCTTCCAAGGTGAAGGTGAAGGTGAGTGGATTGTCTGGCCACCACCAGATACTGACTCGAACAGTAACAAGTCGGCGGAAGTATCAAGCGGGACGTGAGTGTTGAATTCGGGATTCAGCACGCACTTCTGTCGAAGCAAGCAGCGCTAAAAACCCAGCTGGTCAACTCAGCAGTTGTTGTTCAATCCATGCGTTTGTTTACCGCAAGTGCATCTGATGTCGGAGTAAAGGTGTGGCTGCGACGAGTTCGGCACGTGCCAAGCTGGAGCCCCGACAGGCACGTGCGCATGCCAAGCCCATGGGTCACGCTTTTCCCGGCGGTGCTGCTGCGCCGATCTCAAGATCTTGGGCTGTCGAGATGACGCACATGCAAGATTCGTGTTAGCGGACGGTCAAGGGGGGCTGAGCGGTCGCATTCGCATACGTTAACCTGCCGCAGGAGTCGGGCGAACGCTAAAGCCGACTTTGCGTCCTATCGTGCCGCCAAGCGCGGATTTAACGTCTCAGACGACAGGATGACCACTTGTCCGACTGCAATGCGGCCGGACAGTTTACGGAGCTGGTCAATATATTATTGTATGCAGCATCTACGCCACTGGCCTCCACAGCAAACTCGTTGACCCTTTTTTCGCATTCGTGCATACCAGCATCCATAAGCAATCATGGCAGGCAAAGCAGACCATCTTTGTGTTCTTGTTCATGGGTAAGCATATTCGGTAGCTATCTTTTCACTCGGCCGCACGATCTCACTGCACATGCAAGACTGACCTTTTCGCTCCAGCCTTTGGGGGAACCCTCAACATCTCGACTTCCTGCGCAATTCTCTCCGCGAAAAGTACACCGAAGACAGGATCCATATCCTCGTTACGAAACGAAATGCCGGCAGTTTTACATATGATGGCATTGAGACTGGAGGCGAGCGCGTTGCGAACGAGATTGAGGAATCGCTCAAGGAACTCGCACATACCGGACATGAAATTCGGAAAATCAGCATCATCGGGTACTCGCTGGGTGGTCTCATTGCACGCTACGCGATCGGCCTGCTGTATTCGAAGCAGCTATTCGAAAAAGTAATGCCGGTCAACTTCACGACTTTTGCGACGCCACATCTCGGGGTACGGACGCCTCGTCGCGGATATCTCAGCAATGCTTTCAACGTACTGGGCGCGCGGACGCTTTCCACAAGCGGCAGGCAGTTGTTCCTGATTGATAACTTCAGAGACACTGGGCGTCCCCTACTTTCGGTATTGGCCGATGCGGACAGTATCTTTATTCAAGCCCTCACGCAATTTAAGCATCGTAGCTTGTATGCCAACATCATAAACGACAAGACTGTAGCTTTCTACACCGCTGGTATATCCCAGACAGATCCATTTGAACGATTAGACAAAGTCAAAGTCAACTATTTGAACGGATACGAAGATGTCGTCGTCGATTCTCGCCATCCGATTACTTCCAAGGAACCTGAGGCGGTCCCTGTCTTCCGTCAACGCCTTACGATCGGTACGCGTGCGTTTTTCCAAAAAGTGCCCAGTATCGCATTCTTTTTAATCTTTATTCCGATCGGCACAACCTTACTACTCACCAACGCCGCAATCCAGTCTGTCCGCAGTCGCCAACGTATACGCCTACATGAGCAAGGAATGGCTGGTATTGATGTCAAAGGCTACCGCATCCCCTTGATGATAAATTCAGCACGCCAAGAAATGGAAGATATGTATGAAAACATGAACAATAAACAGGGGCAAGATTACCTTGGAGCAGGAGAAGAAGATTTGGCATCACCTACACAGCAGAGATCCTTTTCCTTCTCGAGGCAATTTGATGCAGCGGACTCTGGCGCCGATTCAATAGAGGACGAGAAGTCCGAAATTCAATTCGAGATTCCAACATTGGCACTCACAGAACATCAATTCAAGATGATCGAGCATCTAGACAACGTTGGATTCAAGAAATATCCTATTCATATTAAGAACGTTGGGCACACTCATGCGGCTATAATCAGACGGATGGACAAACCTAGTTTCGATGAAGGTCGCATTGTCGCAAGACATTGGCTCGACAATTTCGAAGCCTGATCATATTGCTATCGTCGGGCCGGAGTCTGTTGGTACACCGTTACGTATACGACCCTTCGGAGTAGCTCGACTACAGCACGCAACATTGTGTTCTTTTTTTTCTCTCTCTCATCTTTGTCATCTTTAGCGAAGGCGTAACGGTGTATAACCATAGAGCACATTGCATGGTTTGGAGTTTTATTGATACTTTGCAATTTTGGATCCCCTTGGCATATATGATCGATATTGTTTCTGTGGTACTATAGGTATACCCATATTAGAATTAATTGAATGGCGGTCACATACGTAGCGATGCAATAATCGTGCTATTCATAATTATCCGAACGTTTTGACTGCGATCCGTGTCATGATCTACAATAGTCGTGACGCTTATGTTAAAAGCGAAAGGTTGTAGACGCATAATAGAAGCCAAAGCCCGGACATAATATGTTCAAATCATGCAAATGCGCGCTGGCTTTTTAATTTCCTATTGCCGTCTCGACCCAAAATCTTGTCCACGAATGTTTAACATGTTTAAGTGTAGCACACTCTCGTCTCGGGCCATGTTTATGCGACGATGCATACAATACGACTTTAAGACCAACAACTAAACCTTGGACATTGCGACTCTATAATGCGGGGTTTGACTAGAATCGGTCCATCCGCTGGGATAACTTCTCTGAGGTACGTATGAATACGAGCGATCCTGGAAGGTAGAATGACTTGATCTGGAACTAGGGAAATACTAAGGACTGACGTTTTGCATTGTGGTGTTTCAGGGAAATCGACTAGAGATCAAGCTGTCCATCATCTTGCGCCTTGATGCTCTGAGGTTTTCCACGATAGGTATGTATGAAGGAGCGCGCTTTTACTAAGATTTTTGTCTCCTCTAGCATATCACAAGAATAGGGTTCGTGGTATTGATCAATTGTGTTAACATGGTGACACATACTGTTGCAAAGAGACGCCTTCGGTTTGAGTAAATGAATTGCATTGCGGTGCGGTGCAATTTGTGTTTTTATACATGACATAATCAACGGCTCAGAATAGTATACGTTGCTTCCACAGCGAACTCTATGACATTACATACATTATCGGCTCGTTATATGCGGCAAGTATCGTCTAGCAGTTGAGATTGATCGCTGTAGATGTCAGTTTCGGTCAAAAATCAATCATGAAAAGATGCGACAAGCTTACCGTTAGCATATAGAGCGTACGAGTCCGCATTGTTCAACGCTTGGCTGGATGAAAGCCCGGAAGCAGCGGCGAATCCATAACCTAGATCGTCGGTACCAGGGCTGTAAACGCCGGGAGCGTGAGTCTCTTCGTGAAGTACAGTGGTAGCCTGGTCCTGTCCATGGCAGGTGCTGGAAACGGCAGGAAGCGCAGTGAAGAAAATATCGCAGTACGTGATGAAGTTCTGCGCAGGGACAGTGTAGGCAAGCACATTTGAAGAGCAGCCATTGTACGGGTCATTGCAGTTGGTCGTGGTCGCAGTACCAGAGCCACCGCAATCGCTCGCAACAGCTTGCAAGCGTGCCGAGACGGAGCTTTTGGTGCTTGACGACGTAGATTTGAAGTAGGTGTCGAGCTTGGTGCCAGCCGAGGCAGCCGAGGCAGCAGCAGAAGCTTGCTTCTGGCAGTTCGACAGGGCAGTTTTGATCGCAGTGAGCTTGGAGCTGGTGCAGCTGGAGCCGACGGTGGTGCGCTTAGTGATGGCCTTCGCGACAGTGGCAGCGACGGCGCCGTCAACGGTCATGGTGAGCTTGTTGGACTCGTAGTCGAGGTTTCCGGCGAGCTCAGTTGAGTTGGCTTCAGCATACGGGAGGAGGCCTTTAGCGAAGACATCAAAGTCGCCGCCATCGTTAAGCGTGTGCAGAGAAGCGGTCTCAACGGTAACCTCTTTCGTCTCGCCAGCTCCGAGAGTGAGAAAGTCATCGGAACTCAGGCCGGTGGTCAGCAGTCGGATCTTGATGCCCTCAAAAGGAACCTTGGTGCCTGAAACTTGTGTCAAAAAGTTTCATACGATTATTGTTTGGTATAAAGGGAAATGAGACGCGAAGATGCTGTCGTTCACGTATCAAGATCTCGTGTCAAACCATCGATCTGTCGTCGACTTCTATACCTAATGTCGAGAATGAATGGACTTACTGCCACTGTTTGAATATATGCTGACTTTCTCGACAGGGTTGGCCTCGTCCAAGAAAGTGCCTTTGCTCAACAAGTTGAGTGTCTTGTCCCCATTGTTCGTGACAGCTACCTTGACCTCAGTGTTACCTGAGGCGGAAAGAACAAGGCTCAAAGGAGACTCGCGCTTGTTGAGATTGACAGAGGCTGCGCTAACGTAGGCTGCCAGAGCCGCAATAGTGAAATGAGTGAAACCCTTCATGGTGGAAAAAGAAGCAGTGAAGGTAAGAAAACGAATGTGAATGAACGAAGACGCTGGGCAGAAGCTGGTGATCGAAAGGATGGCCCATTACGGCCTGAGGATGAAGCATGACTATATAGTGAACGGCGTCTGTGCCTTCAAGGGAGATTGACGGACCAGCTGCCTGTTTCCAGGATTACCGCGCAGCTAACCGACCGTGTTATGGAGCATGAACAATCTAGGCTTTGGCTGCAGTATGCTGGCATAAACCTTGGTGTTTCCGAGTGATGAGCTGAAGACTGTGGGGGCGTTTCCTTCGGTTTGTTTCCGAACGCACGGCAACGGCTGGTGGTAAATGATGAAGCGACGGTTATTATAGGGCTTGTGTGCACCACGGACCTTCCCCACAATCTCTGTGCTGCGCCGAGAACCCGGCGATCATCAAGAAAGTAAATTAGACGTACCAGAACGTGCTTGGCGCAAGGTGTTGTTGAGGGTTGTCGCACGCTGATAGGTCCAAGTGTGCTGTTTCCAACCGGTGTTTCACAAAGATCTGACTTCTTGTCGACCTCGATGGCTTTTGTCAGTTCGGCATCCAAAGAGAATCAGCCTGGGGCGACGTTTAGGTAGGACTGTGTATCATTGTTTCGCAAAGCCTCTGACGAACCGGTGGTTGTCGGCGGTTGAAGACGTATGTACGGTGAGCAATGATGCAAGCCACTACGAAGAACATTGCCGGACCGGCCATCGCAAGAGGCACTGCTAGAGCAGAGCCTCGCATTGCTTTTGACCCGGTCAATGCTGGAACTGGGCCCAAATGTGCTAGGAGTCGCGTACGCGGAGAGTTTCCGCGGGAGAGTAGCGTGTGAAGCCATGTTTCGAAGCCTCGCGAGATGAGATGGCAGTGACATGTGTGGGGGCACCTCGGCGGGCTGCGAACTCTTCCTCTTTGTTTCTCTTGTGACAGCCACAGCATCTTGGGTGACTGTGTGGCGAGACGGCGTGGGCGGTGCATGAAAGTGTCCTGCTCATTTCGGCCTTAATCTATCTTAGCGCTACGGTGGACATGGCTGTTTGAGGTTTCAACCCCTCTTCCCCGCCACGCACGGGACCAATGTGACCTCCCATCTGCACATTGGCCACACCTTATATGAAGCCTTTTAGTAGCCTGGACTTGGTCGAAGACAATGAGGCAAAAAGGCATCCTTGCGCGATGGACATGTGTCCTCGCCAGGCACGGCGTTCAAGTCATCGTCTACCAACACGCTACCCATAGCTAAACTCCAAGCAAACTGGTTTCTCTGGTTATCATCCCTCAATTTTCGATCTTACAATCTGACCCTCCTGCCTCTCACAGCCTAGTCCCCGCAGCAGCACATCTTTGATACGTGCGGCCCGTAGAAAGTAGCGCACCGAAAACTTGACTACAGCCCACACTGGAAAATCGTCACGAACCCACTTCGCAACTCTCAATGAACGGACGAACCGCTCTGATTGCCGTTTCTGCCGTCACCCTCCTCGGCGCCATTTATTACTTCAACGGCTCCTCTTTATCTACCTTCACCATGTCCAAGTCCCATGCTGCCGAGGAAGGAGTTCCAGGCCTCGAGTTTAAGCTCTCGCAGATATCAAGAAACCCACCTTCTCTTCTAGTTACGCTTAAGAACAACAACCCTTCATCGCCGTTCACAATCTTGAAATGGAATACGCCACTGGACCCACAAGCTGCCAACCTCGGCCTTTTCAAGCTTGTCGATGAAGAAACTGGAAAGGAAATTCCTACCGATGGTTTGAAAGTTAGCCGCCTGATGCCCCCTAGCGAGGAGGATCTGGTGACAGTTGCACCAGGAACTGAAGAGGCACACGAAGTTGTCATGAATAAGCCATGGCTGCCTAAGAAGAAGCCTGCTAAGTACAAGGTGACCGTTTCGGGAAAATTCTCTGGAGTGTGGGACAAGTACGGTGGTGATTTGAAGACGAGTGACCTGGAAGCATACGTCGATTCTCCGTTCAGCGGCAAGCTGTTTTCGAGCAGTGAGGTGTCAATGAGAGTGGAGTGAAGTTAGGACAATGTCCCTTACACACGGAATGATTGCAGATCTCATCTTGTGCTCACGTTTGTTCTCGCGATGCTCCACATTTTGTTCCGTATGTTCCGTCGCACATGAATCTAGAAAGGACCTTCTGAAGCCGACCACTCGCACCTTCGCCTTCTATGTTACGAAACGAAATTTTCTCTTCTTCGCCAATCCATCATTTACGTTGATGTGCTCCCTTCTGTTACATCCCTATCATAGGCTCGTAAGGACTGTCCACCACTTTTCTCGAAGCTGTAAGCTACACTGCTTTTCTAGCATAGGGAAAAGTCGCTTCGCTCTGCATCCATAGAACCTCACTCGCTTGAGCAGAGTGATGATTGCTGGTGTGTAGTAGCGCCTCGTTGTTACCATATAGTGAAGCCAGTAATGTCATTTGTTATAGTTCAGCTATAGGTCCCTGCAAGAACATGCTGCATGTTCAATATCTATACGAGAAAACTACTGTTGAGGTCGATCCATGCGAGCTCAGCCTTACTATCACTGCATAACATTCCTTTGTGAATCCGAGGGACGGTCTACAGTTAAACTTGGATTTTTTTTGCCTTTCAATGAGGGGCAGCTTCGCAACTAAAACAATTTCAGCTTGCGGGTGGGCCTGTGTTCATGGTTTTATGAAAGGAGAGATGTTGGAGGAGAGGTATGGGCTGATTGAAAAGGTGATGTCACTTGTGTAAACATGTTGATGTGGAGTCTTTAGTGGATGAACATAATAGCCACCGTGATCTTGTGTCCTATTCGACCATGACAAATCGTCTCCCACTCAAAATTCTGTTACTGGAAAATTCGCTTTGCAAGCTTTGGTATCCAGTCTTACAACTCTCACTGCTCTTGCGCATCCTCCCTTCGTCCCTGCTGTTCAATCAATCCCACACCGCGTATGAAACAGGAGGAGGCCCAGAAACCACCGCTAAAGTCTAGGTCGTACCAGTAGTTTACGGCGCAGCATAGTCCTTCGGCGTTGCAGGACTGGCTCACTTTGTGATACCACAGCGCAGGTAGATAGAGCATATCGCCCTCTTCCAGTGTCACTCTCAGCGGCTGTGAGTACTTCGAGAACGGTGTCGCGTTTTCTTCAGGTTTGTCCGGGTCCCATGTCGCAAATGGGACGTACGATCCCTCATCCTCTTTCTCCGCCCCATCAACCTCAACCTCCATATGCTCCTTTTTGTGAACATTTGTTTCTGGTGGTCCGTTATATGTGTATGTTGCTGCTAAGATGGCTTTCTCATTTACACAAGGTGCCTCGACCGGCGGCAGCAATACAAAATGCTTTTTTCCGAGCACTTGTACATACACATTCTCATAGTTGTCCTTATGCAGGGCAGTCGTGCTTGCGCTGTTGCCCAGCCAGAAGTTTATCGCGTCGGGATCTTTCTGAAGGGCTATACGCGCCCAAGGTATGCTCGCTGGTACGTCTTTGAACAGCGTCGCGTACTCACTCCTAAGATTGTCGTTTTGCGTCTGCAGGTAATACGTTGAGCCAATCCACGAATCCTCTAACTCCTGCGCTCGGATGTTGGACTGGGCAATTTTGAATGGGAGGGTAGTCTCAAAGGGCTTCACAAAGAGGGCGCGGGAGTTTGGGAGGTGCAAGATTGAGTCTGCGTTTCCGTGCGGTGTGATTGCGACATTGATCGGTGAAGAGTGCATGACACTATCAAAGTATGTGGCATTCCAATCCTTGTGAGAGGTCCAGGAGGAGGCACCGCCTCGAACGACAAAGGGGCGGTTGCGGGCGACATAGCGCATGAACTCGAGGGCCGATGGCTCTTCAGGGAACTCATCGATGACGGTGGGGTTTAGATCGTGGTAGGTGGTTATGAGGTCTAGTATTCGATCAGGAAGGTAGGCATTATAGGCAACATGAATGGGAAGACTGAAAGTTGCTGTGCGAGAGGAAATAGAAAGCACCTTTTACAGCACCGTGAAGGACTTCTTCGCCTTCACAATTCAAGGGAGCTGGCCTACACTTTGACTTCAGCCAAGGCGCAAGAACACGATTTGAATTCTTGTTCTACCTTGGAATCGCCTGTTCCGATGTATTAAGCCCTTTTATCTTTGGTTTTGCCATTGCCATGGTTTTCAAGGCTAATGCTAGAATGTTTTGTGACGTGAAGTCGGTTGCGGAGTTAAGGAGCTTGGCGCACCGAGCTCAAGCATGACACTGGAAGCTCTCGCCCAACCTTACACCATACTCACACGATGCCGCCCCCACGAATACGACCGTCCCTCTACACGCTATACTTCTGCTCCAAGGCTCCGCAGCCTCAATCTACCTTCTTTTTCCAGCAGATTCATGGCCGGCAACCGAGCGCCCTCTCCACCCTTCTCTCTGGCATTCGAATACACCACTCAAGTGTCCTTCCATCGTCCGTCCGCACGGTAACATGGTATCTCAAAACCACCGCCAAAGTCTTCCTCACCATTCACCTCTTCATGACCTACATCGGTCACATTGGTCCCACGCATGGCATTTCCATGGTGCCCACGATCCCGCACTCGTACCGCTCCTCCCCTTACATCTTCACCTCGCACCTGCACCGACACGGCCGGAACATCGCCGTCGGTGACGTTATCACGTACACTACGCCTATGAAGACCTCCACCATTGGCTGTAAGCGGGTCGTCGGTATGCCTGGTGATTTTGTTTCCATCATAAGCCAAGGAAGGGGGAACGAAGACCTGGATAAGAGAGACGAGGAAGGCGATTGGGCAAATGTGAAGGAAGAGATTGTGAGGGTACCGGAAGGGCATTGTTGGCTTGCGGGAGACAATTTGGAGTGGAGTAGGGATAGTAGAGTGTTTGGGGCTGTGCCACTAAATTTGGTGAAGGGTAAGGTACTGGCTGTTGTGTGGCCGCCCAGCGCGTGGAAGACGTTGGGCGGGAGTGAGGGTTTGAGGGATGCACTGGATTTAGAGTATGAACCTGTCGTGACACGGTGAGAGTCAAGGAAAAAGAAATGATGATATCCTTTGGGATAACGAAGGCATTGTGTAATCTGGTGTTGGGTCGCACTTGTTAGGTTCGCACGATAGACGACTGCTTTCACGAAAGGTTAGCCGCGCAGAAAACGGAACGAAAACTGAACATATTTTCAGGAACCACATGAAGGAAGAAGGTACGGTCACCTGTAAAAACTAAGATAGATTCTAACGCATCGTGTTGTAGCTTGTCATTAGGGTTAGACTTAATCAAAGACAGGAGAAGTGTATTGATAATTAAGAATTATGGGTATCTCGTCTAAAACACACCACAACGCATACTCGTGCTCGGAAGGCACCGAACAATCAAATGCGTTTCAAGATCTCCCTGGCGCCTAACTTCCCTCTAACTCAGTGGATTTCTGACATGTGGTTTATGCGACTTATGAGAATGTCGGTCGCCAACCTTGACTTTCACGCCCGTCGCTCCTCTTACGCTTCCCCACACGCTCTCACTGACTTTGATCGGCAGCTTTCTGCCCTTTAGTCTCTGATCGATCAGCCACATGCCCACTACAAACTCCTCCCTCTTCAATCTTCCAATCGCCCTACTGTCGACCAGATCCCACACCTCCTCAAGAACGTGTTCCGGTAGGCGACTTCTGCTCCAGATCTCCTTTGTAGCTAGGTTCAGCACATCAAGGGATGCATCCTCGTCCGAATGAAGATGAGGGACGCGAGATGATGCGCGAGACGACGCGCGAGATCCCGGCGGCGAAGACGACAAGGGGATGAAGAGGCCTTTGTTGGCTGCCCACACGCCTTCGTAACGCTTGCGTTCACGCTCTGTGACCTGATCACGCCAGCGTTTGCGGGTTCCTTCGTGATGCTTGTTTGGGTGCTTGCGGCCCATTCCCATGATTCGCGTACCTTTGCGCTTATATTTTTCGTTTTCCTCCTCATCCGATGAAGAAGAAGGCTCTTTGCGCATTGTTGCTCTCAGCTTACCAGCCGGTTGCGATCTCGGTTTTGGTGGCGATGGAGAGCGACCAAAAGGCGAATGATTAAAGTGATGTCTGCGTGCCGGTAGAGGCGGTGTTGCCGTCAGAGAAGGGCCTGGAGAAAGGTGGATAGAGGATGGTCGAGCTGGTGAAACGTTCCGAGAGGAGGCCAGAGCGGCTCCCATGATGGCACTGGATAGACTTTCGCCTGTCATGTGTTTCGTAATCGTTCTTGCAGATTCACGTTGATAATTTGAATGATAGACCATGCTGGTCGGGGTAGATGTTCCGGATACCGATGCTCGCCGAGGAGGGGTAAATTGCGTGGGAGGAGGAAGCGGAGAAGCAGGTTTCGATTGAGCGTGAGCGCGGGTAGGTGATGGTATGGACAATGGTGTAGCGGTGCTTGGCCTGGATGGAGTACGTTTTGGCTCATGCGTTGGTCTCGCTGCGCGCCGTGGTGGTGGTATGGTGGGTTTGGGCTTTGGCTTCTCTTCCTGCGTTTCCTGAGCAGACACGAAGGACGACGGAGATGACGGCGTTTCATGGTGGCTCAGAGATGAAGACAGTCGTCTATTGTGGCGTGAAACAGGTCGCGTCATGTCCTCAGACTAAGCAACGGGTCAGTGTACGATTAGATTGATGACAAGTTATGGCATAGATCTGAGAGCGTAACCTTCTCGACGTCAATCTACGTACCTGTGGACGAGTGGATGAATCTTTCTTTGGCGGTGGCTTCGGGCGGACGTTCACTGCTCTAACAGCTACCGTCTCTGAAGTCTTCGGCACCAACGGAGGAAACCCAAAAGTATCTTTTCGCAGATTCTTGAAGCCTGTATTATCGGCAACCCCGTCAGTGGATTGCGGCGGATCAGATAGTGGCTTCGGTTTCGGTTTTACAGGAGGAGGTGTCCTAGTCCGCTGCCTCTCCAAAGGCTCGCCATCTTTTGGTTCAGGGGGCATTCTGAAAGCACGCTGTGGCTTGGGTGACCGTACGGGAGTCGGAGACTTCTGATAGGCTGTCGGGTTCTGCTCAAACATGTGTACCAGCGAGCTGGTGGGCGGGATGGGCGTCTCATCCGTGGGTCTGTCCAGGCCTGCGTGCTTTGCTCGTGCAAAGGCAATGGGGTCGGTCTTGACCTCGTTCCTTTTCATCTTCGGCACGTTTTGCTGCCTCGAATCTAGCCGCGCCAGCACATTTCCTACACTTCCAGGCAGGGGGAGTACATCCCGTTCGCTGGTCTCTCTCTCCGTCATGGTGGGCGTTGTTGTAGTTTGAGGAACCGGTTTCATGGGACTGTATCGTGCAGCGGCAAGCTTCGCAGCTATGTTTGAGGGAGAGGGCACAAGCTCGCCGGAGCTCTCTTCAGGTACTGCTAGAGTACTGGTGCTACTAGATTTGCCTGACATGAATCACGGTCAGCAGAGCCCCTGGACGTGTTACCAAGTCATGACAGAAGAGCCACAACATACTCAGCGATTGCATGGGCGAGGCATATGGCCTGGCAATGCTCCTCGCGCTCCCGCCCGTCCAATCCCTCCTCAGCGGTGTCGTAGTGCCCGAAGACGTCGTGTTCCGCGGCGTTCCACCTGTGCCTACTTTGGAAGCTGCGAGGAGGGCACCATTGCTCCCGCCTGTGTACGTGTTTACCTGAGGTTTCTGCTTTACGGGCGGCTTCGAAAAGGCTGACGACGCACCGCGCAGGGCGGCATTCCGGACATTGTACTGCGTGTCGCCGGTACCTTGCGGGGCAAGAGGGCTGTTGCGGGCGCTGGCTGAGCTCATCGAGTGCCCATTGGATGGAGAGAAAGAGCAGATGCGGCGGAGCTAGAGAATAAGGGTCGTGCTGCCTGCATGTGGATAGCAGCAGCTCTAGAAAGCAGAACAACGCAACCTGAACGAGAGACTGAGGTGAAAGGGCGTCGATGGTCAGCGGTGGTGACGGCAGACAAAGCACAGCCAGCGCCGAGCACGATGCCTGGTGCCTGACACTTCAGGCCAATGCAATTTGGCCTTCACGTGATTACGTGAGCCGGCGCGCGCGTCTGGCGTTGTTGCCTGCGCCGCGCCGCAACAACGACAGATGCCGTCCGCTCAAAACTTTCTTCCTTCAACCCTGATGCATTCATCATGGCTGAGGATACGCCTATGCCTGACGCCGACGCCATCAAGGAGCAGACGCTCATGTACGGCGGAGAAGACGATCTAGATTCCAAGTATCCCAACAGGCCCAGCAACCTGCATAAAACGCTACCATTTCACACTCTTTTCAACGAGTTGTTTGATCCGCTGCTAGACACAGTGAAGAAGAACAAGTCGGCAGGTCCGCGCAGAAGGGTCGGGCCTTCCGGGCACTCGAAGCTGTCGCCGCATGAAGCGAGGCGCAACATCATCGAGAGATACATGGCACAATGGCGTAAAGAAGTAGGCGACGACTTTTATCCAGCTATGCGACTGATGATTCCGGAAAAGGACCGTGACCGCGCAATGTACGGACTGAAAGAAAAGGCAATTGCAAAGATATTGATCCAGGTCACCAAGATCAACAAAGACTCCGATGATGCCAAGCAAATGGTTAACTGGAAACTACCTGGCCAGCTTCACAAAGCCTCGGCGTCGACTGCGGGAGACTTTGCTGGCCGCTGCTACGAAGTTTTGTCGAAGCGACCTATGCGATCGGAAGTGGGTACCATGAGCATCGCCGAAGTGAACAACACCTTAGACCGGCTGTCGCAAGTGGGAGCCGAGAAAGAGCAGACCAAGATCTTTGAACGTTTCTACCGGCGCATGAACCCGGAAGAGATGACATGGCTGATCCGAATCATATTGAGGCAGATGAAGATTGGAGCCACTGAAAAGACCATTCTGGATATATGGCATCCAGATGCAGAAGCTCTTTTTAACATCTCATCCAACCTCCGTCGAGTATGTTGGGAACTATACGATCCGAAAGTCCGACTGGACGGCGAAGATACAGGTATCACGCTCATGCAGTGCTTCCAGCCGCAGCTCGCCGCGTTCCAACCCAAAGTTGGCTCATTCGACAAGATAGTATCAAAACTCAAACCTACATCAGACGACGATTCCTTCTGGATCGAAGAGAAGCTCGACGGCGAGCGAATGCAACTTCACATGATGGAAGACGCCTCAGCACCAGGGGGGAAAGTCTTCGGATTCTGGTCTCGCAAGGCCAAAGACTACGCCTACCTCTACGGAAAACACTTCACCGGCGACGAAGCCGGGGCTCTGACCCGCTTCATCAAAGATGCCTTTCACAAGAACATACGAAATATCATCCTGGATGGTGAGATGATCACCTGGGACATGGAGACTGATCATATTGTTGGCTTCGGCACGCTCAAAACCGCAGCCATATCCGAGAAAGAGAACTCCACTGGATCCAATACTGGCCAACGCCCACTCTTCAGGGTTTTCGATTGTTTGTATCTTAATGACACCTTACTTACACCCTACACCCTGCGCGATAGAAGAACGGCGCTCCAAAGCGCCGTGAGAGGCGCTCATCGCCGCATAGAAATACATCCCTACATAGAAGCGCACTCCCCCACCGAGGTCGAGCCCGAACTCCGCCGCGTAGTCGAAAATGCATCCGAAGGTCTCGTTCTCAAGAACCCACGTTCAATGTACAAGCTCAACGAGCGAAACGACGATTGGGTCAAAGTAAAGCCGGAGTACATGTCCGAGTTCGGTGAAATGATTGACTGCGTTGTCATAGGTGGATACTTTGGCTCTGGGCACCGCGGTGGCGCGCACTCCTCTTTCTTGTGCGGTCTGCTTGTCAACAAAAAAGCGAAAGAAGGTGATCCCGACTACGGGAAGTGCATATCTTTCTTCAAAGTGGGTGGTGGCTTCAGTAGAGAAGATTATGCCTCCATCCGCGGACGCACAGAGGGGAAATGGAAAGACTGGGATCCGCGCCGGCCTCCGCTCATCATCGAGCTAGGTGGCCACGCGGAGAATCGCCAGCATGAGCGGCCTGATCAATGGATCCATCCTTCTGACTCCGTTGTCCTGGAATGCAAAGCCGCGAGCGTGGAATCTACCGACAGGTTCCGTCTAGGACAGACGCTGCGGTTCCCACGCTTCAAGGCCCTTAGAACAGATAAGTCATGGGATCAGGGTTTGAGTATCGACGAGTTCTGGGAAGTGAAGAACACGGCAGAAACGGAACACGCGGACAAAGAGAAAGAGTTCAAGATTGAGCAGAGCAGGAGGAAGAAGGCTAGGACAACGAAGAAGCCGCTTGTTGTGGCGGGTAATGACACCGTGAGCACGCCGTATGCGGGTCCGCAGTCGAAGGTCTTCGAGGGGCTGCAATTTTACATCATGACAGATCAGATCCACCCAACGAAGAAGTCGAAAACGGAACTCGAGGCACTGGTTAAAGGTCACGGCGCCAAAATCGTACAGCGCGATAATTCAGATCAAAATCTCGTTGTTGTGGCCGACAAACGCCTCGTTAAGGTGTCTGCTCTCGAGAAACGCGAGACAAGAAACATTGTAAAACCGGTCTGGATTCACGATTGCATCCGCCAGAACGAAGCTGATTTCGGTTCCATGCCGTACTTGCTCCCCTACGAAGCGAACAGGCACATGTTCTACCTGCTTGGGGAGGAACAGTTAGAAGTCGAAGCGAATATCGACGATAATGGTGATCCATATGCGAGGGATATCCTAGACGTTGATGAGCTGCGGAGTATCTTCGCCGGTATGCCTAGCAAGCTAGAAGGGAACTTTGATAGCCAGGAGTTCCTTACACAGCTCGCAGACCACGAGCACACAATGTCCCATCTCAAAAATTACATGTTCAGTAATATGAAAGTCGCATTTGCGGAGAGCTGCACCGATCCTGAATGGAACTTTAGGGCAAGCATTGGGCGGAATTATGTCAAGTTCGCGGGTGGCGCCGTTGCCCAGCGTGAGGACGAAGACGGAATTACGCATGTTGTGGTACCGGACGCAGATTATGCTCCTAGGGGTCGGGTAAAGGTCACAGGAATGGCGAGGTCGGTGGGCGTGCAATGGGTAGAAAGATGCTGGGAGGAGGGGACGAGGGTTGACGAAGAAAGGTTTCAGTGGGGTTGACGGGACAGGTTCGAGTTGCTCTAGGTTGATCTATGAACAGTGACTGGTAAAGGGGTAGAAAAGAAAAGAGGGGAAGTTGGTTGAAGTGAGTGCTATGACTGCAGCAATCAAGTCTAGCTCGAAGTGTCATGCTTGTGGGCACGCCGTTTCGTACGTCAACACGGACCGTAGCTGCTGGAGTTCTTCTCCGTCCTCGTAGCTGACACTGCGTCTCTTCACCTTTGGCTGGAAAGCCAGGAAACGCGCGATTAGTGTGTAGTATTAGTGGGGTGCGCTCCGATGGCGGAGGCTCTGTGCATAGAGGGCGGGGGATCGTCTTTGCAGACCCGCGATCCGCATGTTTTCGTTCTGTGAAGCATAGCTCGGTAGTGCACTGTCCTAGAGAAGACAAAAGAGACGCGTGCGACTGCTTCTGTGATATGTGATATGCCAGGTTCCGGCGAAGGTTGTCACGAGGGAGCGCTAACGGTGGGTCGTCCGCCTTATCTGCCCGCACGCGACACGCCCAAGATAAGAGCGTGTCCGCTATCAAGCACCCCGTCCAGTCATGGCTGTGATGGCTGCGTTGCCTGCGGTCATCCGTACCAGCTGCGGCACCGGCCTGTCCGTCATGAGGCTTGGGACCATCTCGTCCTGCTCTTGCTCTCGCCGTTCCCTCTCTTTACGCTCTCGGTGAGCGATCCCTCGAGTTCCTTACTTCGGCACAGCTTCCTCCGCTAAGCGATCGACGTCGACGTCAGACGGCGGGTGTGAACGATACGACGCCCGGAGGCAGTGAGGCTCTCTTCGCATCCTGCGACTGCGCCCTTGCACCTGCGACGCCTGCCACCCACGACATCCACCCGAGCGCCAACGCCTGACACTGAGTCACTGGACTGCGAAGAGAGCAAACGTGCACACCTGCTCTCCACACCAGAGGCTTATATCTTCTGCGCGCCGAACTACCTTCGAGCACGCCATCCGCTCGCCATCGCTGCGCCTATGACACCATGCCACCCTACCTATCACCTCTACACATAGTCGACCCCTCGTTACCCGACCGCTGCGAGCCCGCAAATCACTTCCTCTACAGCCTCTCTGTCACCCTCGGCTCGTGCATACCTACAAACCTTGCTCTCGTCTCTACTATACTCGGGACTTGCAGCATCGTGTCCTGGCTCTTTGCACAACTCCCACAGATTTACAAGAACTACAGACTGAAGTCGACGTCCGGGCTCAGCATCTTCTTTTTGACCGAGTGGCTGCTTGGGGATGTGTCGAACCTGCTTGGGTCGCTGTTCACACAACAGGCGACATGGCAAGTCATAATCGCGAGCTACTACGTCTTCGTGGACTGTGCGCTCTGTGGGCAATGGGTCTGGTACGGTCTATTAAAGCATGGACGACCGCTGCGGCCTATATGGAACCGACCTAGGAGCTCCAACGACGAGAATGGGTCTTCGGGCATGAACCAAGTGTGGGATCCTCCTCGTGTTGTGAAGAACGCCAATGATGATACTGTTGATTCTGGTACGAAAGATGGCTCAGTACCAAACAAGAAGGATCAACTGCTAGGGAGTCCTGGCCGCAGCATACCGAACCGCTCGAACCCCATGGACGCTTTTCGAATACCCAACTATGGACGCTCGCCAAGCTCAACGAAAGAGGTCTCCTTGGGAACACCACCCTCTGGCACACCTACAAATAGGGAGGTGAGGCGGGTAGCTGCTTCAAGCTCACCCATGTTCTCTCCATCGCCAAAAACCATCATGTACATCTCTCTGGTCCTGGCAGTCCTCTCCAACACTTCGACCGCCACCCACGTCAGCCCATTCGCTCCAGCAGCATACCCAACCCAGCATCTATCATTGCAGGTACAAACCTCAAATCATGTTTCAGCCTCAGAGATAGCCGGCAAAGTCCTCTCCTGGATGTCTACTGTCCTCTATCTTGGCTCGCGCCTCCCCCAACTCTATCAGAACCACGTCCGCAAATCGACCGCAGGCCTCAGCCCCACACTCTTCGCAGCAGCCTTCTTCGGCAACCTATTCTACTCCACGTCTCTTTTAACGAACCCCTGTGCCTGGTACGACTTTGCACCGGGAGCTGGCTCTGGCTGGGTAGGCCCAGAAGGTAGTGTGCGCGCTGACTGGGTCCTCCGCGCAACTCCTTTTTTCCTCGGCGCTGCGGGCGTGCTAGTCATGGATGCGGCTGTTGGCGTGCAATTCTGGTACTTTGGCGACAACGAGCCGCGCGGACGAGGAAAGTTGAGAGATGATGAAGTCATCCTTGAAATTAGCGATCACGGACTGAGCAAGAGGAGGAGGTTTCGCTGGCGGAGGGTGAGTGGGTGGATGAGGGGTTGGGTGCCTGCTGTTAGTGTTGCGGGAACGCCGAGCGCGAGTCGCGCCGGAACGCCTGCTGAGTCTTCGAGGAACGAAAGTCCGAACTCGAGTTCTAGCAGCTCACAAAGCATTCCAATACGCGGTGAAAGGGGAGCGTTAGATGAGGCGAGGGCGCTGCTGGGAACGCAAAGGCATGCTAGCCCGCGAAGTTATGGTGGGATTGAGTGACCTACTAGGCGCTGATTTTCGGTTGAATACGCTTGCTTGAGGGGGGATGGCTCGTTGCCATTAATACCAAGCGCTGCATTTGCATTAGGAGGCGTTGGCTAAGTCTATTTGGATCGCATGTATGAATTACGAACGCTATTGGCATTTCTATGCATTTGTCCTTCCTGCACAGCATACTTTCTTTGCTATCGCCTCATATACTACTACAGGTAGACGAAAAGGCGTCCTAGTTCACTGTTAGTAATCTATCGCTCAAGTCAGCCGAGTCCTTCAAGATGCATCTCCGTCTTTTCCTCCTCTTTTTCGTCTTCTGCACGACCTGTAATCTTGGCTCGGAAGATGTTCTAGTGATCCTTGACACTCTTCCCACCCTTAGTCTCGACTGCTTCACTTCATTGTTGGCGTCCTCTGGATCACACATTTCCCTATATTCGCAAACGGTCTCGCATGCTCGCATAGAAAGTTAATAAAGAAGGCTTCATGTCATGACGTTGTGTCTGCCTTTCGCCAACTCATACGCTCCGGAGATGTACCAGGGCCGAGTACTGTTGTCAGTTTCATATTTTCGTGTGATTGAATCTCCCTTTCGAACGCTGTGTTCATACAGGTGGACGACTTGTAGTCTTGGTTAGAAATCAATGTGCAAAGTGTTTTTTCTTTTTATACCGAGGCTTGTTGTTGACCAAAATATGTGAACGCTAACATACTCGCAACAAAATATGGTCTATTCGTTAAATTTGTTGCGAGGCATAATCCAAATAAATATCCACTCGATGAATGTTTCCATGTAGGATAAAAACTTAAAGGAATATTTGAAACCCCAGAGCCTAGCCCATTGAAAGAAGATCCACTGCGGTATACCTCAAAACAGTCCTCTTCCAGAGGCCCATAGCATACACGACAGTGAGGAAGAAGTCTGATCATAGCGTATAGGCTATGGACGATCGTCATCAATGACACTACATTATAAAAGGAAGTAACTACCTGGTCTATAATAAGTAAATCGCGTTTGGTATCACATTGTCCTAGCGTCTACGAATATGCACCGTATGGTAGATGTAGATGGCTGCTGGAACGTAGAGCAGTGCATTCGTAAAAAGTGTAGCTGATGAATGCAGGCGAATCTTCTTTCATCGCTTCAGAACCACAGATGTCTATTGTGCGTGTCTTCAATCGCTGACCACAGGTACACTTTATACCTTATAGGAACGAAAGATTGAAGCTGGTTACCAGCACGCGTCGAACTAGGGAAACTTGCCCACCAAACGTTCATTTCGGCGCTGCTTTGTTTCAAAGACTCTCTCAACTCAATCGTACATTGTTGGAGCCTTGGCAATAAGGAACTTGTTGGTCCGATGGCGAAGGAGAAGAATTTACCGGGCTGCTGGATCGTACGCTGTACGTTCACGTTGGAGTATTAGCAACTTCTTCAGCTGCTCCCAAGGCCACTTCAGTCCTTCAAGGCCTTGCTCGCCTATGATCGTCTCAATCCTCACCATGGCGCGTTCGCACCAACCCTGTAGGAACCACACGTCACCAAAATATGCAAATAGCACGACAAAATGTGCGAGCAAGACCAACGCCGCGGGACAACGTTGCTTGAGTAATGTCATGAACTCGACCGGTACCAGGGACATCCATCTCAGTGCGATACCAACCTCAAGCTCCGAACGAGGCAGATGAGGATGCAGAAAAAGACAATTCTTATATACGAGCTCGAGGCCTTCCAAGGCAACAATAGATGTCTGGAGCGTCGATGGATCGGAGGAACTGAGAGAGGGGAGAATTTTAACGCGCAAGGCCGAGAACTGTTGGCCGATGTGTGGTGGTAACGAGTACGCGTCGGGGTCCTCGAGCTTGTCGGTGCTTAGGATTCTCAGCGGACCGGACATGATGGTGGCCCAGTGATCAGCCAGCACACCTCCAATGCCTCGGGTAAGCATGAAGTGGTGGACAATATCGTCGACAAAGCTTGTACCACTCCTGTCTCTTTCTGCATCAGAGCGTCGAGAAATAGAGATCATGGAAATTAGGGTGAGCAGCGCGCAGAGCCCGAAGGCGGCACTGCAGTTCTCGGACGTTATATCAGTAAGTACAGAGCGCAGTTGTGAGGTGGCTAATGCTTGATGATAGCTAGATTGCGTTTCATATTTGCTCCTGTCGTGCTGTCGCAAATAGGAGAGGTGCATAGCGGAGACGGCAAGCAGGCCATGCATCAAAAAGGGCTGCGCGGTCGCCATTTCAGGTATGATGACACGCCACATATACTGATCGGCTTCGCGATGAGAAAGTGTGTAAGATGTGGCCGATGTGAAGTGGCTCATTAGAAACAAGTCCTCGGTCCATGTCAACGGTCTAACGGCTTGTTGCTCAGTCAAGAGTGGAACAAAAAGTGAGAGGAAAGCAAAATGATCTGGTAGATGGATTCGGAGAGAACCATCATGCGCCGCAACCGGGTCTGATGAGAACAATGCCTGTTGTCCTGCCGTAGGAGAGTGTAATGTCCATGCCGGAGTTAGACTGCAGTCCTCACTTCTTCTTCGGCAGTGCCCGCATGGAACTTGTAGGTCACACTTTTGTCATCAGCGTGGGAACACTTTTGATGATTTCCTTACTTTGACGCGTCTCAGCTTGCAGCGTGCACAACTGTGTCTTGACTTGGAGTGATGAGCTTTTGACGGCATTCTGGTAGTAGATTTAGGATCGTATGAAGGCCAAGCATATGGTGACGATCGATTTGATCGAACCGAGGCCAGAATATAGAAACTTTGAGTCTTGGCTCTCGTTCACTATCCCCGAAACAGCAAGAAGTGCGAATACCGCGTAGTAGCATGCTCGCCCCCGCGCTAACGAATAGACTTACAGCCGACGACCGTTTACGAACATAAGAATACTTAGGATCAGCAACAACGCTTCTCCGTTTTAATTTCCTTCACAGCCGCCCCAGATGTCGTGCTGAGTGCCGAGGGAGTCCTCATCTCGTCACGTTACCCTCTTCCTTTTGGTCTTTTCAATTTGGACTTCATCCGTAACGTCTCCACGACGACAGATCAAAATGACAAAACCCGCATCTATCGGGACGCGCTTCGTTCTCGCGCTCTTATGCCTCGCCGGCCCCGTCTTCGCAGCCCGCAACAACACTCGCCCTAGCTACCGCACATGTCACGAGGTTTCACCTGCATGCCCCGTAGAAGCGACCACATATGGCTACTATCCTGTCCTCGGCCCTAATGCTTTCTTGCTTGCTCTCTTCGCCGCCCTCTTCCTCGCCTCTCTGGCCATCGGCATATGGAGTAAGACATGGACATACACGCTCGCTCTAGGTGGCGGAACACTGCTCGAGGCGCTTGGCTATCTAGGCCGCGTTTTACAGCATAGCAATCCGTGGCACAAGCAGGCATTCGAGATGCAGATCTGCTGTCTGGTTCTTGGCCCTTCATTCGTGGCTGCCGCCATCTACTTGACGTTGAAGCATTTCGTGCTATACTGCGGACCAAAGTACAGTTTCTTGAAGGCGAGGCTGTATCCTTGGGTTTTTGTTGGATGTGACTTTGGCTCCATCGTGCTGCAGGCTATCGGTGGAGGCGTAGCGGCTGGTGGTGGATCATCGGATAACATCAACATTGTGAATGTCGGCAACAACCTCATCGTTACGGGCATCGCATTCCAGGTGGCTACCATGAGCGCGTGTGGACTTCTGGTTCTCGTCTACTTGTGGAGATATAGGAAGGCGCGCCCAGAACGGCATGCATCGACTGAGAAGAGCGACTTTGATACAAACAAGGCGAATGGCACTGTGAGTAGGAAGCTGTATGTTTTCGGAGCTGTCCTAGTGTTGGCCTACGTCACCATCTTAATCCGCTGCATCTATCGTATCCCCGAGATGGCGGGCGGATGGGGAAACCCACTCATGAGGAAAGAGAAGGAGTTTTTGCTGCTGGATGGCATGTAAGTTTATGCTACCGAGCAACTTTTGTATCAAGATGCTGACTTATATAATTAAGGATGGTTGCCATTGCGTGCCTGGTCCTTACAGTCTTCCATCCCGCCTTCTTCTTCGAGCCGTTCACCGCATTCCGTCATGCTCAGCGTAAATCTTCCTATCATGACACGACACCTCCGCTGTCTGAGTAGATTTCTGCAACACTTAAATATAGATTCTACTATAGCGCTGTTGGAAAGAGTATTGATTCCTATCATTGTTACACTTCGGGGTACTCAGTACTTCGGAGGGTTCGGCACGTGCTATCGGGCCCTATCGGGCCCTGATAGGACGAGCCAGGTGGTACGGGGTTATATTATCCTAGAGCCGACTTGGATTGGTAGTCAGTGATTCGTCTATCTTACAATCTACTATAGATTCCCCTAAGTCGAGTCTAAATAGCTACCTGGCACCTGTGACGTGACATGATTCTTTCTATTATAATCAGTCTATATAGTTTTATAGGTTTATATTTTAGTCTTAAGTAGTGAAAGTTTTTTTTTTATTTAGATAGTTTTGATTGCAACTTTATGCTTAGAAGAAAAAGAAAAATAAGAGGAAAAGTGTTGGTAGGTACGGGGGCGGAGGCAAAGGACTGTATCTGATCTGATTGTATTTGACTCGCTGAGCTCTAGGGTACAGAGGAGAGGCAGATCTATATACTTTGTGGCCTGGGGCTAGGGGGCTAGGGGGCTAGCAGTTGACTCTAAAACAGTGGTGAGACACCGTACGTACGCACGTACGGACAAAAAGAAAGAGAGGGGAAAAAGAAATGTAAAACTCAGTTATTTTGTCATTTCTACAGGCTGCCCATTGACATCTTCCTCGAACGCCTTGATCACTCGCACCACGGAGAAGATATCCTCAGGTTCCATATTGCGTGCCTTGTCTTGAGCCAAGGCATGGGCCATACGAATGACGTTCTTGATCTCCCGGCCGTTCATGTTGTATTCGATGGCTTTTTCGAGAAATTCATCATTCGCCCAGGCTGGTAGTTGCTGAGCCATACCTTGCTTGATGAATGTACACCACAACTGACGTCTTGACTCTGCTGAAAGAGTCGGGTAGGCGATCCTCATGTGTATCCGGGACTTGAAAGCTGGATCAATCGTCCCAGCTCGGTTGGTAGTGAGGAAGAGTATACCCTCAAAGTACTCGAGGACGCGTAAAAGCACTTTTGCCTGTCAGTATGGTAATGAAATATGAACCAACATCGACTGACCAGATACCAGATCATTTCTCGCTAGATCATTGAGGCTTCTTTCGGCCATGAACACATCCGCCTCGTCTATGAGTACCACCGCATTCCATTTTGTGGCTAGAGATAGCGCGTTGGTGAGTCGTATTTCCGCGTTTTCAATACCCATGTCACTACAGTTTAATGTATATAGCGGCCGCTGACACAACTCCGAAATGCTCTCTAATAGTATGGTTAGCTCAGTTTAGAGTTCGTGTAGACGAGATAAGATTGGCGCTCTACCTGCGGTGAACGTTTTTCCTACACCAGGAGGCCCATGGAGCAAGAATATGACTCCCTTCCCTTTTCCTTCGATTAGGTCATCGTATGTGTTAGAACTCGCTTTAGCATTTTTCACAAGAGCTGAAATTATGTCCTTCTTGTCTGTCGACAGGGCCAACATTTCGAATGCAGAACTGTTGAAGTCAATTTCTCGTACGAGGTCAACATACAGGAGAAACCATTGCTTGGAGACAAGGGAGAACCCAGCAATTGTGTCAGAGCAAATGAGCAACTGCTCCTCACTAAGCATGGGTTTCTTGTCAGGTGTGATTTCTATGACGGAACCGTCGATGAACCCATCCTCCCAGGGACAAAGGTCGTTGTCGTACGCTTGACTATCGATCATGAACCTTTGGGACACCTAATTTTATCAGTCTTCCGTAGTTTTAAAGAAGATCGTAGTTACCTGTGTCATGATGCGTGTTGCGGAACCAGGTACTCCGCGTAACCTTCCCTCGTACATGCGATAATGTACGCCATGCAACGATGCGTACTTTCTACCTCTCGATATTAACCTAGCTTTGACAATGTCGAGTTCCTCTACGTATTCGAGTGGGTAAATTACCAGGTCGCTTAGAGGCTTGACCCCCTCGTAATGATGAATATTGAAGGTCTCGTCAATCCGACCAAATACTTTTCCATCGCTCACCAGTTGTTCCACGTTCAACTCCCAATATTGGTGTTCTTTGATATCCTTCACTTCTATCATACTGTGAAATTTGTATACACACTCCGATTCTGGGCCTTTGTGGTACACAAGTGCGCCGGGTCTAAATACCATCCAGAGTTCATGGAACGTAATACCAGGCTTAGTGACCCCACCTCGCATCATGTCATCGAAGATGGGGATTTCTTTACGGAAGGACTTCTCCATATACTTGAGAGAGAACAACACATGATCCTTCATTGATGGCTCATCCGAAGCTTCTGCGTATTGCTTCAGCTCATTCCGGTAGTGGAATAGACATTTTGGCTTGTCGAATAAGTAGGTGCAGCCGCTGGTATCGAAGCATATATCGATACCGGGGTAGCTGACAATGACCTCTTTCATAGCTTTGCGAATAAAAGGAGAATTGATCTTCAGTCCCATGTAATACAATCTGCCGTGGCTGTTGATATAACGAGTGAAGACAAGAGCTGCTTCCGGACTCTTCTCCTCGTCTTCGTCGATCGTAAACTTAGATCCAGTACGGAGAACCACGTCCTCGCCTTTCGAATTCTTACGGCTGTCGTAATTGTGAAGCACACAAAGTTGGCCTCGCTTGCTATCCAAATACTCATTTAGTTTACCTCCGACATATGCGAAAGGATCCTGCTCTTTGTCCACTTCTTGTCGCTCGTCATTCTCTTCACCACGGTGGTCTTCCATGCTCAGGCCTTTCTGAAGACCACTGACATCGTTAGAACAGGACTCGTCGCCCTCTAGGCTCATCTCTTCTTCCGATGAGTCTTGGCCATCTGCTGATGTTGTTTCATCATCATTATCCTTACGTCCAACTTCAGGTTCCATGTCTACGGTTTTTGGAATCATTTTTATGGTCTTCGCTCTCGCCGTAAAGTCAAATGAGACTTTAGCCTTGTTCTTGCGTCGTGGCTTTGATTTGATTGTGAGCTTGTTCTTGCCCATGGTAGGGGGTATGTCTTAACGTATACGTGAATGAGGTAATGCTCGGGTTCACGATAATTTCACGGTTCGATACAGAAGAATGGAGATATTGATTTGGAAGCACGGCGTTGGACTATATAAGCTACACAACTGAAGGCTACGAGGCACACAGGTCTGCGCTTCTTGTCATGCCGCCCTGTCTCAGCCCGGTATGATTATCCAGGCTCCGGAACGCCGCGCCTCGTTGACCAGGATGTGTTCGGTAGCGCGTCGTACTGCTGCACCACTAATTCTTGCTCTTACCAGCATTGTATTGGCCAGGAACCGCGCCGATAGCATGGTATGGCTGTTCCCTCATTCCTTCCTGCAGTCACCTCTGCAGCATAGGGACCTGCGTTTCATGGTTGGGCGATTCTTGTCCGGATCCTACCTCGACGATCCGGCGGTCCCAGGTGCGCTGGATGTCTTTTTGTTGAGGATCATTAGACACTTGATTGAATCGTCCCTATCAAATGTTAGTTTCAGACAAGATTTAGTTGTACATGATGGGCTAACACGATCTGTAACGTCTCTCTTTACTTTCTTCTCGATAGCATGCGTTGTCTTTTGCTGAGTGGCCATGCTCGCCACGAATTTCGATCGCTGCTAGAAAATGTATAGAATATACTTGAAAAGTCCAGTTTATGGTTGAGTTTGATAGAAACTCTTTGATTGTCGTAGGCTTCCACTTCTTCGTCAGCTACTCTGTAGACTTTTATATCGCGAACTGAGCGTGACTTGAGCCCAGTTGCATCTCCCATTGCTGTGGCACTCATCAAGAGTACTTGACGTCTGCCACGCCTACACACTGAGCGGCCCTATCGTAGGCCTGTGCACATCGAGCGACCGCAGCGTTCAAATCTTGCATATCTAAAAGTACCGTCCTTTTAGGGGTTGGTATCAACAATGTCACTGATTCCCTCATTCGTGTGTCAAGCGCAATTTGTGGCCACTTGGTACTTTAAGGGATCTTTTTGAAGGGGCAAAGCCTGCCAATAGGATCCATTGGATATTACAGGACGACGAAGATGGAGAGAAGCCGGTAGCAGTTTACGCCCTAGGCGGCCTCACGTAGTAATTGCTCTGGTGCCTGGTAAGACAACGGAACTTATGGGTGTATCAGAAAAGAAGTTCCTAAGAAGTGGCGGTGGGGTCGCAGGCTCTGCACCCCGGCGATTCGCCAACTCCGCAACGTACTTTGGGAGGATGCAGTTAACAAAGTACTTAGAGACGTGGCCTTACTTTCAGCAGCGTGCGCACGCCGAACAGCGCACCATTCAGGGGAAGCACATCGGGTCAGCCTGTTCCGCATCTGTTAGGATGCCGTATTGATGCCTGTCGCGCGCATCATCTGTGCACGGATGAATATGCGAGGCTACTGACGACTTGCCGCTTAGGACGATCCAGTACTTCTTGGTGCTTTCTGAAGTCCCTTTGTTGTGGCCAATAAGCTTTGCTTCGCTGGCTGAACCTGATAGGCTCGAAGTCCAGGCACGTCAGCGTACTCGTCGCTTCAGCCTCGCTCAGTCGACATATTAAATGAAGGCGCAGTCCCGCTGTCTACTCCATGGCCTGGCATCGCTGTGCTCTCCTTGCACTTGGTCCACTTTCTTGATGGATGATTTGAATTTCTTTGCTCCCAGCGAGCAGTTCGCCTGGACCAACCCGGCTCCGTTCGAGCAGAACTATCAATCTGGGAACCTTGCCTTCACCGGTACAGGGAATACACAACCGCTACTGGCAGACGGCTTTGCCATAACTGATCCAAGGGCCAATCCACAACATGTGTCTAGGAGTGGCTCGTCTCAAGCGGCAAGGCATAATGCATCTCGAACACGCCAGAAAGCGATTCCCTGGGATCTGCACCAAGACGAATTGAAACAGCTATATCTCGTGGACAAGATGAAGCTGGAGGATATCCGAGATAAAATGAGACGCGAGAGGTCGTTCGAAGCAACGTGCGTGTCGAAATTGGCGCAATCATATAAATATTGACAATATTGTAGGCCGAAGCAGTACAAGGACCGCTTTAAGATGTGGGGTTGGCAGAAGAACTTGCCGGTCGAAACAGCCCATTTCATGGTCGTTAAAGCTAAAAAGCGCCGGCAAGGGCCCGAGAAGAAAGACACCACATTTACCTTCGGTGGTATGAACTGGACGAGTGAGCGTGCCGAGGTGACTCTCAAGAGAGCCGGTAAAAAAGTCTCAGAGACCATAGGTATAATTACCAACGTTCGTTCGGCCAATCAAAAACTAACTTGTCACAGACATGAACACTCCTATGGGTGTTGTTTATGACACACCTGCTGGGATTAACCCTACCTCGCCGGAGACTGCGCTTACGCCGCACCAGGGCAACAACAACAACAACCTGAACGAGGTCACGATGATCTCATCCGATTCTGACTCGGATACATGGGAGTCCGATGTCGAGGTCAACGACGTTTCGTTGTCGTTGACGTGGAATGACAATACAAGGTCGGATGTTCACAATATGTACCTGACTGCGAAGCAACACATGCGCAGTGGTAATGACGAGCAAGCGGAGACTCTGCTCAGAAATGCAGTGCAGGGCTACGGGCATCTTTTAGGTCCGACTCACGAAGAGACCAATGCAGTCGTTGCTACACTGGCAACGTTTTGTTTCCAGTTAGGTCGATTGGTTGACGCTTACCAAATCATTGAGCAAAGTTGTCGCATCCACATCGAGAAGGCAGGAATTCATGATCACCGTACTCAGCAACACATGAATGACATGATTCAGCTCCTGCATGGCTGGAATAAGGAGGACGACGCCTTAGCTTTTGTTGCTCGCGCCAAGGAGATCGCGAATGCAAGTCGTCGTATCTCTAAAAAGAGAGTTAAGGCACGGTGCAACGAATCACGCTCCATTATCGATAGCTCCCCAAAATCACAAGAGGCGCTGCTCCACGAGGCCAGTCGTGCCATAACGGAGGATTCTAGTTCGACTCAACTAGACTACGGTCTTAGTCTTATTGAGACACATTCATCCCCCGATGGCGATACAACGCAGCAACTGCTCCATCTCACCATCCAGCGTTGCGGCTCGGATACCAATAAACTAGCTGTTCAACGTCTGAAAGCTTGGGCGGAGCTCCTAAAGCTACTGAATAAAGCTGGGAAAGCGAATGAGCGAGTGATAGAGTTTGATAGTGCATACAGTGCGTTTATCGATGTCATGCAACAATTTCCTTGGGACGAAACAACGAGAGAGAAATTCAAACCGTTTCGTCTCATGGAGACTGCACTTGAGCTTACGGCCACGTTTGTCTTAGCAGATCAGAACATACGAGCAAGGGAGATGTTCCAGATGTGCGAAGAGATAGCATTGAGGATTTTCGGTGAGTATAACGAGCGTACGGTCTGGGTCCTAATATCTATCGGCCTGGTGTATCAAAGATATAAAGGCTGGGACGAAGCGAAGCCTTGGTTTGAGTACGCGCTCGCCACGGCCATGGAATTGTATGACGAGGATGACGGTATCAGGATCTCCCTGGAAGAAGCGATGGAAGTGCAACACTTTTCATATGTCAACGATGAAGGCCGGCCCTTCAAGTCCATTTTTGGTGTAAATGGTCTCAAGATCATGCCAATACGCTTGCATATGGACTAAAGGGAGGTCACGATTGGTTACTAGAGATATGTACTTTCCCTTTTGCACACACAAATAGTTCTTACACCATCTCATTAACACTCGCTGCCTACAATTGAAGACTTCACCGCCATATGGTACACCATACCATGTCCGGACACTGCCACACCTACAAGCGCTTCCGAACCGTCTGAGCCCCTTCTCTACTACTTAACATCGCTTAGGCCGGCTAGGCCTCCAACTCCACAATGCGGACGCATGCCGGTTAGTACCACCGCTTTCAATATCCCGATTGCCCATAGTATGCAATGTCTTCCTATTTGTGTCATGGTTATGTCTACATTTTTATTGCCATGCTCCACGCGCGCTGTTAGGCGGGGCTTAGCTAGCGTAACCGTGACCGACATTCAAGGTTCAGAGATGTACAGCAAGCTATGCCAAAATGAGCAGCTGGGGCAAGGTGGTAAAAATTTGACAAGGCTTTTGGTAAAGCGCATTTTAGCAACGCCTCTAAAAGTATTGATGATGTGAGGTAGCTGGAATTTCCCCAGACTCGCTTGCTAAGGGCTTGCTATGGCCCCCAAATCAGGTGGCTATTACTCAGGCAGCCTGGTCCACAGGCTTAAGGAAGTGTTAACTAACCAGAGCGCCTATGGTAGACAAATCATTCCTGGAACTCACATTCCCAGAGCCATCTATCATCTTTCCTGTCTCCTATTCAGATTCATCCTGAATCATACATACTACGCATTCGATGACGAGGAAGTAGGCAACTCTCTGGGAGGTGACTATGTCTTGCCTCTGGCATTCACAAGTTTGGCAGTTATCTTGATGCGAGCTGACAAAGGCGCCAAAGACGACATCAAGTTCTTGTGTTGGCACTGGAAGAGCTCAACAGCCAACTCTGCAAAGGTTTTGTTCTAGTTGAGAGCAGAGGTAAACCCTTGAATGATGAGCGTTCCTTTTGAAAGAATACCAGGCTAAATCTACAGAGATTGGTGTGACAAAGTCTCCAAAGTGCAAGTTGGCAACGCGAATAGATGCAGAATAGGCCATGACAATACTTTCATCTAAAGCTTTTAGGTTGGACGAAAGGGCTCTAATGCAAAGTTTGACTCCAGCCGATGGTTGTGATCGTGCTGAGCGAGACCATGTGCCCGGTACTGTGTTTTGTGATGTTTAGACCATTTGCCAAACATTTACGAACGCCTTTGACCCCAAATGAGAACCTCATGGCGAAACCGTAGCTGCTTCCATGGGTGGAATACCTTATACAGCCAGCCTCTGTGGTGTTGTACCAGCCTTGGAGTTTCTCTTGCCTAGACGTGACAACGGCCCAATGAACTTCGTCCTTCCACGGCTGATATTATGGTGTCTCAGCGTTTGTCTTTTCGGTATTGTAGTGGCGGTCCCACTGCGAAAACTTTTCGTGCTACGATCGAATTTGTTATGTCTAACTGGAACTGCGAGTAAGTCACTATGTTCTCTTCCTGCACAATAGTAGTTCATAAAACAGGCTGCATCACTTCAACGCACTCATGACTAAATCTTTTAGTGGCTGCTGTGATTGGAATGTTGCACAGCAGACCATCTATAACGCAGAAGATACGAGCTGGGTAGTGTGACGATGCTGACCCTTTCAGCTTTAGAGATTCGATTGCGTAGGTACCTCAAAGCGAGAACGGACGCGACGAGGTCCTACAATCTTTGACCGCCACGAAAAATTCAGCCAATTCGCCATCCTGAAGCCCTAAGTTTTGTGTACAAGCAGTCCAGTGGAACATCGGCATGGTGTCTTTTACCGCTTCAGCTTGTTGGGTAAGCAAATTCTCTTCGGCGTCTCGACGCGCTGACCTTATCACACAGACACTTTTGGCAACTTATGTACTGAGCTTACAAATTCTGCCCGTGTTTGGATTGTACGCAGCCACTACATGGTGGTGGGCTATCGACATGTTACTAGCTTACGTCGGCTATGGCATGATTATGCATCCTTCCACTACGGCACATGTGCTTCTTGGAGCATTAATCGGATGGGCTGTATTGTCTCTGATTGCAAAAGTCAAAGGTTGGGCACTTGGACCCATTGAAGATTGGGAGTTAGGAAGCCAGGGTTATTCCATTTGGGTCTCTCTGGGCGTTATACTAGGAGATTCACTGATCGGTATTTGTTGGATACTCGTATTGTTTGTGTATGAGGAGATTCCCTGGCAGTATATATGTAGGCAATTCCCTAGCTCGAAGATTGCTTTTCTAACATCTACTGTTGGATCTGAGCTAGAAGAGTGAGCACTATTGCTGCCACATAACAACCCTGTGGAACAGCCATCGCTCCTACATCTGGACAATGACTCGCTACAGGACACGCTGAGTAGTAATACCGTCTTGTCGTGGTAACGTGGTACTTGTTTAGCCACACGTTATTAGTGTGGCGTATTCTGCTATCCATTTGCTTTATCTTTTCTCTAGGCATGGCGAGCATACGTTTTATGGGAGAAGCCGATAATGCACTTGCGTTAAGCCTGGGTCTGTGTCCCTTACCTTTGCTCACACATTTTACTAACGAAGCACTAGGCAAAATCCCTTAGTTTCTCTTTACTTTACTCTTGCCAACGTCGAATCGAAATGCCATGATCATCAATCTGCTTGTTGCCAGCATTGCAGAAGGCGGGATACATCAGTCCAGCGATGTAATGGAGCATCTCAAAACAGGTCATATAGTCGGTGCGTCGCCCAAAAGCTTGTTCTACGGGCAGATTATTGGATCCATCTCCGGGGTTGTACTCTGTAGTTGTGTTTATAGACTCTTCACGTCTGCCCAAACGGTACCCAGTGAAAGGTTCAATATACTATAAGCTTGACTACGGTATCTGCGCGTCTCGCATACGGCCGTGGCCTCACCCCCGAGGCTCTAGCTTTCACAATGGTAGGCTTTGTACTGGCTGCTTGCGCTGCTTGCATTCGCATTGTGGCCGCAAAGAAACACTGGGCAGAGTACATTCCTAGTGGCATAGCTATCGTTATAAGTACGTTATAAATACTTAGCTTAGTTCTACATCCTCATATGGCTCTAGGGATATATGTTCTGCCGATGTATATCATCCTACAGTCCATTGGTGGACTAATTCACTTTTGTTACAAGCGGAATGTCCGTACCCACCGGGCTTATCGTTATATTATTGGCTATCGGACTTATTTTAGGGTAGTCGTTGATCAACATCCTGACTCTCCTGCTAAGACTGATAAAGCGATAGTTTTTGATAGATGTAAGCATGGCGTAGATGGTGCTATGTCAAATCTTATTGGATGATTGTTTCCGATCGACGTCGTGCAAGTTGCGTACAGCCAAGGCAAACTCCCACTCATGCAAGGCCACTATACATCACCAACCTAAGGGCATCAGGTCTCGTTAAAAGATGAAGCACATAAGTTTTAGCTATGCTTCAACTTAGCTAACATTCTCTGCGGTCCTCCTATTTTAGTGGTTAGATAACTCGTCGCACGATAAGCTGCAATTAATCTAGTTAGACCGATCGACCCCAATACATTACATCTGCTGCCGGCTTTGCCTGCATTTGCCATACAAATAGAGGATAAAGCTATTCTACATCTTTAGGCTTGCTCAATTTGCGGCCTAGGTCTTCTACTTTAAAGCGCTCCAACCATCTTCCGCTACGTGCTCCAGCCAGCGTCTTTATTATAGTTGTGATTCACGGCCAAAAACCCTTCAACACAATAGTCTTAAGCACAACAGAGTTGGTTCCCATAATAATTAAGTCCAAGGCTCATTCCAAAAAGCAATAGCCCATAAGTCATTTAAGTCCTCCTGCATTAAGGCCCAAGTGTCATATTAATCTTAGACCTACAATTTCACGTAGCGTTAAATAGCTGACGATAATAATTAAGTGGTTGAAACTTCGAGAAATAAAACTAGCTGGCAATAAAGCTCCCCAACAGCTTGTACCAGGCAAAGTGTTTGGTATTGAAAAGGGCCAGACACTACTGAACGTTGAATGGACACCGAGGCAAGGGTTAATTTAAGAACGAGTCTACTACACCCTATGAGTAAACCACCCACTAGTCATCCCAACATACAATCACTTGTAATTCTACGCCCTCTCTTGGTGCCTCAAAGCCTGTTGCGGTAGGATCGGGAAACGCAGAATGAGGAATACCTAGATCGGCCGTTCAACACTATTCTTGTTGGTGACAGTGAAAATATAGACCTGAGCCTGCACTTTTCTGTGAGTCGTGCCGATGGAAGATGGCCAATTCATTGGATTTTTGATCGCTCAGATAGATCCATCTATAATACTGACGGTAGTAGACTTAATAGGTTTCTTCCGCGTTATAAATTTCATCATCATTCACGGTATCACTAGGCTCTAGGTCTTCTTCTGGAATGACAGAGGAGCAGTCATAGAAGGCGAGTGGCCAGACTTTTATCGGGCCGTTTAGCGGTTTCTAGACACTTGCGAATCGGCCCTAATATCGTAAGTAGACAGTGAAATTGGACATATTGATACCGACCACTCAGTACTTTTTCCCACGCTCTTCTCCAAGAGCTACCAATATTTTCGCTTCCACTTCTTCACCAGTCCAATCTGGTAGAATAGCTCGGATTTTAGAATGGTAGATCAGTAGGAGCTACGAACCAACATGTGCAACCTTAACTGGTTGATTAATTTCGTAATCTGGGCCTGTAAATACTGGGAAGTTTGTTCCCCTTTGCCTTGGCTTTGATATCATCGTTCAATATTTTCTTTAGGCTCATTGGCCTCTTACTACTCACTGTTTGACTCAGAATTACCACATGCGGGGTGTCAAAGAACTTGCACAGCGCAGGCTTCACGTGCTTCAAATACAGTTCTTCCACCCTGAGGCAGTCCTCATAATCCCTGAAAGTAAGTTCAGTGTCAACTTGAAAGAAGGCTATCCTTATACAATCGTAGTCTAATGGTTCAAGGTGGCGGGCATCGTGTACGGTCCCATCATCGATTTTCTCAACCACGACATTTGTACGGGATACATACAGCAGCGTCGGGAGGTGAAAATCGTAGGCAATACTGTTTAACAGTGCGATAGACTTCGGATTCTTCGAGAAACCAGAGGCGTGCTCAACAGAACGGTTCGTGGCTGGGAGTTGCTGTTATTGTGAAGGTTTTCATTATAATCACGAATACAAGGTTTCAACAGACTAATACGCACCTATTCGTCAAGAGGAAGTGTTTGTTTTTTTGGCTTTATTAACAGATTTGGAGTGTTTATATCGCATGTGAAGTTATTGGCTTTCATAAGGTGTCACACTATATTGGCTTGCATACGTTTGACGCCGCACAATACAGGGTTGACCATGTGAGTCAAATAAGCAGCAATCAGTGATAAAACGGATCATCCCCGCAACGACGAACACAGGCATCATGTCATTGTCGATATTGATGCGTTGTACGCAGCCATTCACGCTGACCTCTACACTGCCCACATACAGATCTCCCCGCGATGAAGAGCAGGCCGTCCTCCAACGGTAATTTCAAGCTCGTCTTTCATCTAAAAGAGCCAGTCGTATTTGAGGAATACATAGAGTACGTCATCTGGCCGTCGGGCTGCCATATTACTGATCCGACTTAGCATAGTCATCGTCCCTACTACATTCTCTCACTATGGCACAAACGAAAGGCGCGAGGCTTGCTCCTGAATCAAGCCTCTCGTAGTTGCCACTGCAGATAATACGCGAGTATTTTACTTGATATATGAGCTAGACGTAGATGGTGGCTCCCTATGACGGCATCTCATCAACTATGGGCTTATATTGGTCAACTGTCTAAAGAAACTTCAAGGTGATACGAAAGTCAGTGGACAATTCACCTGGAGCTTCAGTCGGGGATACTAACCTGTCAAACCAGACTGAGCAACGTCCCGTATTGTTCATCTGTCACCGTCTCGGCGGTGTCATCCTCAAACAAGTAACGCATAATCCCTCATCATGTTTAATGGTGATTCACTTGTCCGCAGGCTCTCTGGATTGTGCATCAAGACACATCAGGAGACATGGCTTTGAAGGATATCACTTCTGGAATCCTCTTTCTGGGAACTCCCCACACTATATCACCAGATGATAAAAAAATGGGAGAACTGGAAGTGAATTCTCATATCTACACAAAAAGACATACCAGAGCAATCCCAGTCAGATAATGACGTAGAAACTTTGTTTGAGGTGTGCCAGCACTTCCAAAAGCTTGAATTGTAAGTCTCAGTACTTTCCGTGTACGAGGCAAACAAAAGCAAAGTACGAGAGGGCTGTCTCAAATTCACTCGAAGCGGAAGCAGCCGTGAACTCGTGAGTTCATCGTTCAAACGTTTTAGCATGCTACTAATATCATGAATAGCTCATCAACAAACATTTATGTTGCACAAATGTGGAGTACGAGCAAACTTTCGAGATCGATTTGGACCACGGCAGCATGTGGCTTGTCAAGGCTGACAGTCAGTTCTATAAACGCCTAGTAAGATTCTTTAAATCGATCACTCGAGAAGGCCCGGCAAACGTAGCGCTATTAGTTGATAAGCCTGTTTTCGACGCTCTCTCTCTCTCTCTTTCTCTCTCTAATCTGAAACTTCAGCAAATTCGACTGATAGCACCATGAACAGTGAGCATATTCAAAGATCTCACTATGCAGTAAGCTGAATTGTTTTTAGCCCCAAGTTTCGCAGCAGGCAGCGATGTTAGGTCGAGTCAGCCAAACGCAACAGTTCAAGCGACTTCTCTTGAGAGTCTGGTAGACTTCTCGTCGCCTATTCGAGGTGCACATCTGCCTGTATTCATGGTCAATGGATACATTCAGAACCAGAACTTCTTTGGTAGGCAAGATGTAATATTAAAGATCGACCAAACTTTCTTCCCGACCACTACACAAGCAATTCAACGGAAAGACGCCACTTTGCGAAGCTGTGTAATTTGTGGGATGGGCGGTCTTGGTAAAACGGAAGTTGCAATTGAGTACGCTTTCTCAAGGAGGGACAAGTTTCAAGCTATCTTGTGGATCAATTCAGATACACCAGAAAAATTGGCGCTTGGATTCACGGAAGCATCCCGAATCTTGGCACTAGAAGATGATTCAGGACTGAAGGATGAGGTTGTGAGCCGGGAGATTGTCAAAGGTTGGTTCTCTAAACCAATCAATGCTGCAAACAGAGGCACTTCTAAAGCCAATGACGAAGTCACTTGGCTTTTGGTCCTCGATAACGTTGATGATCCAGACATTCTTAATAATTTCTGGCCAATGACTGGAACTGGTTGTGTCTTGGTCACAAGTCGCAACCCATTAGCTAAGAACTCTGTGTATTCGCCAACTTGCAGCATCGATTTACCCCCTTTCGAGGTGGACGAAGCTGGCAACTTCCTACAATCACTCATCCAGAGGTCGGGACTAGCAGCTCAGAAATGTGTGCGAGGATTGCAAAGATCCTTAGAGGCTTGCCTTTGGCTATTACTCAAATCGGCGGCATCATTCGGCGTCGACATTTGTCTCTTGAAGACTTTCTGGCCTACTACGAGGATGACGCTAAGAAACTCTATGAAGAGCAAATCCCGAGCCGACACCACACCTACAAACACACAATCTCAACAGTTTGGATGCTGGAAACTTTGTCTAAGTCAGCAATGGCTCTGCTGCGTGTCCTGTCCTTTCTCGATCCTGATCGGATTCAGGAGAGCATCTTACTAGGTGGCGCGGACAAAATCGATCTACCGGACTATCCAAAATCAAGAGTAGCATATTTTGATGCGCGAAATGAACTTCTCCAAACTTCTCTTATCACATATGATATGAAGAATCATGAGCTGTGCATACACCGACTTGTCCAAGAGGTTGTGCGCGAACGACTTTCCAATGAAGATACGCGAGATGTGTTCGAAGGCACCATTGCAATGATCTCACACGCGTGGCCCTTTATCGATTTTGGTGAAAGAAACGAGATCAATCGCCTACGCAGATGCGAGCAACTTTTCCCACACATGGAGAAGCTTAGGTCCTTATTTGCGGACCCCATTCGTAATGGCAAACTGATTCCATCTACTTCAAGCGCAGCACTTTTTAATGAGGTGGCATGGTACATGACCGAGAGAGCCAATGACGAAACCATGGGTATCTACGCAAGACTAGCACTTGCGGTTCTCAAAGCTGTGCCTGATCAGAAGGTCAGAGATGACGAGCATTTGAATCGAATGCTCTCACAGACACATCAGTACATTGCAGTCTCATGTATATTTACCGCGAGCCCCGGTGCACTAGAACACTTGAAGAAAATGACTGATCTCATCGTTGAGCGTCTGCAAAAGTGGGACAACAAACAGGATGCGCTCCAGCTTGCCGATTCATATAACGAATCTGCCATGGCATTAATGCGAGATCCCAACAACGAACAACAAGCTGTTGCAGACTGGATCAGATCATACGAGGCGTTTGGCAAAATTCCAGGAATGACTAAGATACAACAAGAATGGCCGGCTATCCACCTTGCATTGGTATATTCGCTGCGCAGTGATTCCAGCGAGTGGCAAAAGGGCGAAGATATCCTTTTGCCTGTTTTGAAGGCACGCGAAGAAAAGTTCGGGAAGAATTCTGCAGTTTCTATGGTGTACATGAATGAGACATCTGTGTGATGTCGCTAACATCTCTCAGAACCGGAAAAGTGTTGCACGTTTTGGGAGACATTCGACGAAGCCCAGGTAAACTGATTGAAGCCTTGGATCTTTTCCAGCGTGCTTTAAGCATCTTCCGTCAAACCATTGGGAGCAATCACTATATCACTGCCGATACTTGCTACAGACTTGCGGAACAGCTCATTAGGATGGGAAAGAAAGACGAGGCAAAGTACGCATGCATACATTTTAACGCACAGTTTGCTGATCTTGTGCAGTCGCCTTCTGGAGCAGAGTCTCAAGGTCTATGGAGACATACAGTGGTTCCAACCACAAGCATCACGATCAACTTTCGTGAAAGGAAACCTTCTCAAAAATATGGGCAATGATATGGAAGGTGATGCGCAGCTGGACAAGGCTATGAAACTCCGGAAAATCATTGCACCTGGAGACGACCGATCATGGGACCAACTTAACAACGATGATTTTGACAATCTTGTATACTACTATTCGAGGTGATAAATCATAAGAAGGATACACACAGTGAGGTAGGCTTAGTTCGTAACTAAGCTTGATACGAACTCTAAGAAACATTATCTAATTAACACCACTGTTGGTAGGTACGGGGGCGGAGGCAAAGGACTGTATCTGATCTGATTGTATTTGACTCGCTAAGCTCTAGGGTACAGAGGAGAGGCAGATCTATATACTTTGTGGCCTGGGGCTAGGGGGCTAGGGGGCCAGCAGTTGACTCTAAAACAGTGGTGAGACACCGTACGTACGCACGTACGGACAACCACCAACCTTTGACCAAACAATTCTTTCCATTATGTCTAACTATAACACTAAAGCTGTCCGTACGTAGTACGGGCAGCTACTAGATGATTTAGATCAAGTGGCGGCGGTCGCGGGATACAGCACAGGGCAGGGGCACGGGACATGGTCACCGTGCACGAGGATCAAATCAATGTCACCCCTTTTCCTCCGTACGATAGAAAGACAGACAAGACCTGATATAGAATACGGACCCTTTTCTCACCCGTACAATCGTACAAGCTCTATCCTGTCATATCATGATATGTAGGACTAATAGAGTCCATTCAACAAAAGCCGATTTTTAGGACATACCCATACACCCTGAAGGGTCTTGAGCCACGTCGTTTTTAATACGTCGACAAGGTTCTACTGCCAGATTATGAAGGTGATTATCAGCACCACTACACATGTGACCGCCCATACCCAGATGTTCAAGTTCCCGTGCTCAATCTCTCGAACCGATATTGAAAATCCCGATGTTTTCAACGACAGAGGAGCAAAGAGGAAAAATTGATAGAAGGTGATGAAAATACTTGGTCTGATCGTCTGCAATGGCCTTCTTGATTTTGTGGTAGAGCAATGTGAGGAGGTGCGACTCGAATGCTACAGCAAGACGGAAGAGCTCGTCAAGTGTATAAAACAGATTCGATAGCATAGTCTCAGCGTGCAGCGAGGCCCCATACATTGAGGATAACGGATGACATATAGTTTGAGACCCACTAAGTGGTCTTGTACTTCCTCGAAGGCGCTTTATTGCGATATTGTATAATGGGTTGGACTGACAAAGTACTCGCGTGGTCACGAGTAAGTGCTCAGAAAGATGTAATCCATGACCAAAATTAATCCATACAAATCCTAGTTAATTACCCTCAGCTTAATTACTCGTGAATAATTGCAAGGATCATACTTCTCCAACTAGGGTGATGGTGTGACCAAAATTCGGCGTACGCCTTGAGACAAAAAGTGATACACAAAATATGATTCCCCTGCGAATCGGCACAAAAAGGAGCGTAGTAAAAAAAAGAGCAAAAAGAATCGACGTATATTGTGGTCATCTGTTCGACAGCAAAGTAATAAGGGTCGAAAGCGGAGAATTGCCGAACTTAGTCCTACCATTGTTGAATTCCGTCCAAAGATAAATCTGCCAAAAATGAAATGGGTGGCCACAAATTTCTCACCGTTTTTTTACTAGCTTTAAACTCATATAGTCTCTAATAATACCAAGGAATTACTTCTACCCTGCCCGCTTACTTAACCGAATATACCGAAGAGGCGATAAAAGTATCAAGTCTTACCACTACAATTAAGCATTCTCTTCCAATCAATTGCGGTGTTTCGCGGGGCTTGCATTCTGTCGAATCCTGATTTTATTGCGTAATCTGGTGATCTCAAAATTCTGCAACAGCCTCGCAATAGTCAAGAATGCAATGCGATCCGAGAGAGCTACAGCGGGGCAAATGCGTCGGCTGAGTACAACGTCAGCAGTCTAGCGTCTAGTTCGATCGGCTTATTAATGGTGGCATTTGGGGGATCCCCAGTGCTGAAGAAGACAACTGAGGGGGAGGAGCATTGATGGCGAAGACACTTACCCAGTTCCGAATATCCAGAAATTAGCGGCAGCTACTCCACGTGGAGTAGGAAGCTCATCACGTATATGTCTCATAGGCTTTTGATGTCATTTCGTGCTATGCGTAGCGCAATGGCTTCACTTACCTCGAACAACATAGGATCTTGGAACTTCGCTTCATCATGGTTAATGGTCCAGGTATCCAAGACCAGCGCAGTACCGGCAGGTATAATGTATCTTCCAAAGGCCATGTCCTCGGTCACTAGATGGGGTGAATTGATGGACGCTCCGTTGCAGCGCATGGCCTCCAGAAGAACTGCACGGCAGTATGGCAATTTTTGCTGATCAGACTGTGGCAAACCATGGGTCTCGATATTGCAAGCGAGCTCTTCACGAGCACACTGCTGGACTTCTAAGCGCGACGATACGGACGAGACGAAACTTGCGAAGAATCCTGGGAATGAAGCGTGTGCAGCGACGATCCAGACCATGGCAAGGCTACATTTCTCGAAGTTGTCGATCTCTCCTTCCTCCTCCATTTGCAAGAGGGTGCGTCCGAAACAATTCGTCGACGAGCTACCTTGCGGTTCAACGTATTCGAGCAGCGAGTTCATGATGACCAGTAATCTTAACCGCCATTGACGGGCTTGGAAGTAGGAAGAAGTTGAAAGAAGTTGCAAAGGCGCAAAGAAGTCCTCCTTGTTGGCCAAAGGAACCATCAGACTTCTATAAATAGTTAGTAATTTCATTCTCTGAATATCGGTCGTCGTACAGCATCTCATCCATCATGCTCAGTAGCTGGCGGAACAACGATTCTGGCAACATGTCGCGGGTTGTACCAAGTAGCATCGAAAGGAAGTTCTCGAGGCTGTACTCAGCAAAAATCAACTTGAGATCTTCCTCGTCCATGGCGTGCAACGCCAGCTTGTCGCACAGTCTTGCAAGTGGCTTTTCTATGACATCTGCTGCACTGTCTACACCTTGCGATCGAAGGGCTTGCTGTATAATCTGTCTGTGCTTTTGCCAAATCTCATTTTGCGGTGACATAATAACTCCCATTCCATTCCATAACGTTTTAGATGCTATGTACGATGCTTCTCTGGATGAGGTCGTCGCGGCTCTTGTTACGAGCAGGTCTTCAGCGATCAGAGCGTCTGCGAGGACGATGTAGTGCTGTCGAGCCATTTTCAGCGAATAAATGCCACCATATTGCTGACTGAGCTGTATGATCTTGCCAGCAAGATCTTTCGGCATATCTAACAACATTCCTTTTGCCTAGTTAGCGAGTAGCTTGGTACTGAAGACTTCACTCACCAATAAGTGGCCATCCACGCGGTCCCGGCGGTAGGTGCGGCTTTGCACATTTGCCCATGAGCTGACATGAACATAGGTACATAGCTGCAGAACTTGCTAGTACAATGAAGAGCGATAGGATGACCATCTCTACTACGATGTAGCATGCGCCCACCAGTCGCTGGGGGTTTGATCCGGTTCACTATAAATATCGTTAATCAGAAGTGACGTAGGCCTTCTAGTGGGTCCAGACGATGCTGTGTCGAGCCCCTCCAAATTAGAGTCAAAGACTTCCGGGATATAGATAACAATCCTACCTGCGTAGCGAGAATCACAGGGTAATGAGAAAATCTAACAGTCCTTAGACTTCAAAGTAGTGTAAACTCTTCCTATCTCTAGAGATGCATATTTTACTGCATGAATAAAATGGAGAGAATATCTCTCATTCTACCAACTACTTCTACTGGAAAGGTTACCAACCTTACCATCACTGTTGTGCCTGAATTACAAGGATCTCGTTTCTTGACGTGGCAGCACTCCTCAACCACAGCTCTGGCATTGACTTCCGTCCTTGTGCGTAACTCGATGCTAGGCTGATCGGTCCCTCGATCCGCGAGATCGTTTGTGAGAGACATGGCCAGTGTGCGGCTAGGCCCTAAGTAGTAACCCGGCTCGGATCTACCGTATTACTTACAGTAGGTTGCTCACAGGGCGCAGTGGCCTTTATTTTTTAGTCATAGTGCTGATCAGGATGTCGTAGGGTGCAACACCAATCTAGTCTGTGGTGTAAGAAAAAGGTAGTATCGTAGGTGAGGAGTACTGAACGAAACAAGAAAATATGTCCCCTCAGTGAACAGCTCAAAAATAAATGGTTGGGAAAATTCGCATAGCATCAATCGGTAGGATACCAGACCATGCCAGGCAACGTTGCTATCAAATCTAGGCTTTTGTGAACCATTACTCACGACCTCAACCCTCCGAACTCACAATGATGCAACCTCGGGGGGTCACATTACTGATTGTTGTGTAATCGTGACAGCTATGTGTATCGCTAAAGCATGCCGAGCCTTTTTAGTGTCGTAATATGCCTACGACGACGTTAGTTGTGACACTCACCTTTTCTATGGCCTGTAGTATTATGCGGCACCGGTGGTATTATGCAAGTGATCTGTGTGAGGGGTGACATCGTTCAGTTGAGGAGAAAGGACGTCGCACATATTGCCAGTTTCCAATTGGTTCAAAGTGCCCCTTATGTGTCTCATCACACAGATCGTCTCACCATGCATGAATGCACGCTAGAAATCCCAGCTACGTGGTTAAGGATGTTACATCAGACGCCCTAATGACATTACTGCAGGACTCCGGAGCAAATATCGAACTATGACCGACCCCGATTGTGAGTGTCATGAGGTGTCACCGCCAAACTGCACCTGTAGCTCCGTGCCGTGTGGGGCACATGAGCAAGCAGACAAATGAAGAGTCTTTTCCTACTCGAGAAAGTGGAAAGAAGGTGGGCGAATAACCACTAGTACCCTTAGTATATATCAATAGTTGGGTAGCACTCAATTTCAGGGCATGCCTAGTAACCAAAAACATGCAGTGTTCTCAGCTCGTCGAGGAGACCTCAAAGCCACTTGTATAATTTACCAACCCGCTCAAAAGAAGACAAATATGTTGTCTCGTCAAAACAGGTTGATCTGTCTTCTAGTGCAAATCATGATGAAATTGAACATAAATTGCTTAGCAAAATGCTCCAGCACCAGATTCGTGCGGTTTAGTATAACTCAACGCTTGTTACGGGTGACTTGAGCTTCTGTGCGACCATAATTTTTATTCGGGACCTCTTATTTGTAAGTAGCCAGGTAAAGTAAGAACAACAACAAGGCTGTATTGCTATCTGCAGAAAAGAGTGTGTAGAGTAAGTGAGTCAGTGAGAAGTCTCCC